>VYZT01003349.1:81185-96132 GCA_013400735.1 Pomatostomus ruficeps
GGCCTCACCAGTGCCCAGTACAGGGGGACAATCCCTGCCCTGGTCCCGCTGACCACACCATTGCTGATCCAGGCCAGGATGCCATTGGCCTTCTTGGCCACCTGGGCACACCCTGGCTCATGTTCAGGTGCTGTTGAGAAGCATCCTCCCTTGCTTGTTCACATACCAACTGTGTGAGGAAATGGTCTTCCACACATTCCAGAAACTTCCTAGGCTGTTTCCTCTCTACTATACTGAATTTGCAGCAGACATGTGCTACGTTGAAGCCCCTCACAAGAACAAGGGCCAGTGATCGTGAGACTTCTTGCAGCAGTTTATAGAACATTTCATCTGTCTCTTCAAGTAATTGCCTAATTCACCACTTAAATTTAGAGTAGATCTTAGGAAAAATAGTCTGATTGCAAATGCAGTGTAACCCTGGAACCAGCTTTTCAGAAGCATGGAGTTCTCCTGTACAGGAATTTTTTAAGAACACATCAGGCAAATATCTGGGACACATCATGCAGTCTGTGGTGTAATCCTGCTCCCCTGACCTGTGGGGATAACCTGCTTTCTTCTAGTTCCCTATTTCTAGTGTGTGACGGTTCTAAGAGTGTAGGCAAGAAACAAACACATAGAAAGAAAGGAAAGAAAGTGGGACTACAACACAGCTGTTTACCTCCAGGCCTTGGCTTTGTGTGTGAAACCTTCAGTTCACTGAGAATCATGGTAAAATCCCCCAAGTCCAAAATAGTCTGGATGGCATGTTGTGACCCTTAGCTTGGACCTCAAACATTGCAAAGGCTACTGAATATCCATTATTGGGTTTCTCACTGAGCCCCATCATTTTTGAACGATTAAACACATATACTAGAAATAATGTCCAGACTATCTCTAAAAAGCCTTTGTTTCTTTGTCTAGCATAAAAATAAGATTCCACTGCATTGTTTTCTGTGCTTCTCAAAAGGCTAATTTTCTTAATGGTCAGAAATCTGCATTTTATTCCTATACATCCAGCTTTATCTGACCTCTACTCAACCTCATTAAGGTTGCTTCTGCTAGCAGATGTTACTTGTATTTAGAGACTTAATGAAGGTCAGGTTACCACATGGCCTGCTGATCAATAAGCTGAATAAAACTTGTGCAACTCTTCTGTCATGGTAAGACTGTTTTTCTATTTCTCCAAAGACTCTCAGAGTTCATATGTGACCACCAAAGTTTGATACACATATGTGCATAAAGCCATGACCACAAAAATGGAGCAAGCACAATAGGCTGGTGTGTGACATATTATCTATATTATATATAGACTTATATCTATATGTGCCAACCGGAATGTAAAAGCAAAATACCCAATATAAGTGGCTCGCTAGTACAATATTTCCAACCACGTAAATGGTCTCTTGCTGTTTTCCTCTCCATCTCACATAGACACACATATACATTCATTTTGCTTACAGACACCAGGCTGAAATAGTGTTTCCCCCTAGTCAGACCACTCTGAAGACAAATATGAACATTTGTTTATACCCATAATTAAGTGATCCAATTTATAGACTTGCTGACTGTTTGCTTCTGCAAATAAAGCAAGCGTGGGTATTTGGGCTTGCTGAAAATCAGACTACTCAATTAAGTTGATCAGCATTGGTTTGAGAGGTGAACTTTAAAGACACAAGTTCTGTTACGTATATCCTTTCAGGACAATGTAACAATCCTAACCAGTCTGTTTTACTCAGAAGCCATATTTCTCTTGTACATTCAGATACCCAAACTAAAAGCTTTCTTTCCTGTCCTTGCCAACAAATCCTAACCCAGAAGAACCCCTTTAATAAGGATCACAAGGCATTTTAGCGTCTTTGCTTATTAAGACCCTGGACAGAAGGTGAGGTGACTAGCTAGGTCTGTTGCTGAGAGTAATTTTCCTGCTGACACTTGTCCACTGTCTAGGAAATTAAATGAGACCACCACAGCATTTTAGGAAGTCTGGTAAGATGCTATAAGACAATTATGCCTTTCAGCATCTAGGATCAGCCTTTGCTAGATTTGAACTAATTATCTAGTCGGAGTTGGGCAGATACTTCATTTGGAATAGTTTTTGTCAAAGTGAGCTTTTTTGACCTGGTGTCTGGTTTCTCATCTGAATTAACTGGTTACAACTGAATAGCAGATAATCTGCAAGCATGTTAAATGAAAGGAAAAATTTTGTTTCGTATATTATTAATGCAATATGTCTCTTTGCTGGATAAATATAACTTTGAGAATCAACTCCTATAAACACACTCAATTGTGTACTCAGATTTGGTTTTGCTCACATACTCTGTAGATGTAGTCTAGGTATTCTTTGCTCTGGGGAACATTTACTGTAGTTGATGTATTCACTAGAGTACTTGTATGAGGCAAACTTGAATGAGATGGAATTGAAGGAAAGAGAATTCACTTCAGAAATGCAAGGAAGGTATCCACCACAGGAGCCTTTTTATCTACAGCTACATGTTATTTCCAAGACTTCTGCAAAAGACACTGAATCTTCCTGCTGAGCCTTCAGTCACTTCCACAAAACAAAGTTTTTAACTGTTGACTTCACCCCCAGTGCCAGGTCCAAGTATTGAGTATCAGTCATTAAGTACTAGTTACACAGAAAATTTGGGCATGCCTCAAACTGTCAAGTCTACTTGTGCAAACTCAATATTTATATTAATTGAGGTGAGAAGTGATTCACAGTCAGACAACTGCTGTTTCCTTTGTGTGGATCTGATTGGCAGCACTAGATTATGCTGTGCAGTAACTGTCAAGGCGAGATAGGACACGTATCAGCCTTTCATCTTTAAAATGTTTGATGAGAGCTTTCATGCTATAAACCTGTTTCACGCTGCTCTAGATGAATTTTTAAATTAAAAAGTAGCATTAAATTAATGTAAAAGCTTTTATTTTTTGAAAAAAAAAATCACTTAATTTAACAGTACTAATAGATGTATGCCTGAGACCTACATTTCCTTGAACTCCTGCTGTTTGAATTCAGGGGCTGAGATTCTCTCAGTCTCTCTGTAATACATAAAGTGCAACTGCAGTGTCCAAGAAAAAAGGATCTTCAAGTGAAATCAATAATACACTAGGGTCCTGATTAGCCACATGCACCATGTATTGCAGACAGAAACAAGGCTAGTCAGGTATGAGTCACACAGTAGAAGGTTTGGTAATTATTTGCAGTGTGTTCACAGAAATTACTATAAAAGGATAGGGATGACATGAGAAAAAACTGAGCCTGAAGCCTTGTCTCCATTTGTATTCATTTGAATCAGCCTGGAATCAATAGAATTCTGTCCAAGGGACAAGGTGTGCTATGTCAGGTGGTAATTACATTTTGGTGCTGTTCATATTATTTATACCTGTAAGTATGTATGTCAAGAAACTTCAAATCACAGTACACTTGGTAATCTCTTCATTTGCAATAAAACAGCTCAGAAGATGATCACTAACTCTGAAAGAGTTGCTGAACATCCACTGCTTGCTTATTATTTTAGGGATTATTAGTATATTACATCCTTTATATGTGAAAGTTAACACTTAACTGTATAGGATAGGAAAGGCAGAGATGGACTTCAAATGACACAATAAGAAAAATATCAAGAAGTTAGTGTTTTATGGCTGTCAAGCCCTTTAATTCACTAGGCTTCTTTTTACAATTTATTTTGCTTTTCCCCTGAGTAGCAGGGCTGATATATCTAGGCTGGGACGTTCGCAGGAGACTTAGAGAACAGATAGAAGACAGGCTTGCAATAAAAGACCACAATCAAGGAATATCATTTGTCAGTGGAAGAAAAAAGGCATGTGTAAGAGTGCCACTAATGACCTAGGTTTCTCACTCAACCACAGGATCAGTGTCTACCCACTCAGCAAACTTAGCTTGAATTTTCTCCAATGTTTCACATTACAGATGGCAGCAGGCTGATGCTGGATATTATTCTGTTCAAGCTAGTTAGTTCATCATCTGTCTAAAACCAATCTTTATGTTTCTCAGAGGTTTCTAGTATTTCTAGTTTCTGCTTTACATAATTTGGTTTCCTGCACCTTATAAAGTTTTAAAGTAAATCATTGAAAAGAACAAATCTCTTAGGCTCATATAATGTGACACTTTGTAAGAGATAACTTAACTTGCTGGGAAAAAACCAAACACACAAACTTAGGGAAGCAAAGCATAATTTTGTGTTTTCTCTCAAATGTGTCACTGAGAATATCACTAGGACAAATCAAAAAAAGCCAAAAATTTCACCATCTTTTTAATAAATTTCCCCCGTACTCTGCAATCAAAAGCATTTACAGAATTAATGGCTATTGTGGGTCAATTGCCCCCAAGAAGACAGATGGATCATAAAATTGCACTATCCAGTGCTAGTGTGTTCGTGGGCATGTTAAGGGTGGGGTTGGTCCAGCAAGGAGAAAATAAAAGCCCTGTTTTATTTCTTTCTAAGTGAGTCTCCACTCATGTCTGTCATCATGTACTTTTGCACAGGGGCTTTGAGAATTTGTGCCTCGAGGCTGAGGGATGAATATTGTTGTTTTAAGTTGCAGATATGAGAGGGATAATGCATTTAAGCATATAATGGTTAGTGCATGCAGTATTGCTGTGTTTTACATCCTAGTACTCTTAAAACCAGGTGAGTGCTTCCGGGAGTTTTTCCGTTCTACTTTTCAGATACTGTGTTAATAATTCTTGCTTTCTGATTCTTTTGCTCTCTCTTTTTTTTTTTAGACAAGTGAGAAAGATGGATGTTAACTTGAGAAGGTAATTGCAAGCTCACCTGGAAACAAATTGTCTGAGAGTATTCGTGCTCTGATCAAGTCATCTTTACAGTTACGTGTTTTGCACAGAGACAGGCCTATTCAGCAATGAATCAAAGGAGCTTGAGGCACCTAGTATCCTGCAAAACAAGCCAAAACCGATGTGTTCTCAAAGCATATATCAGCTTCCATATGTAACAGTGAATCTTCTTGTTTTTCTTACTTTGGAAGAATTAATCATTTCTGTATTTGTGAAATCTCAATTCTTATCAGAGTAATATAACCCATAATCTACCCTGATTGATCTTACTAATTCACTTAGCCATCCCAACTGCTTGGCTGTTGTTGTCCAGCTTCACAGGCTTGCTGTAACAATAAACACCAGGGTCCTGTGAACCAACTTACTCTTTTTTTAAAAACTTTCTTTTTATGCCAATAAAATTCCCAAAGGTTTCTAGTTTATATGTGCTGGCAATAAAGGCTGGATGAATGTAGAACAAGGATTGTGGGCACTGACTAGTACAAAGGCAAAACCAAAGACTGATGGCCATTTATGAGCATTTAAACATATTTGTTGCACTTAAAAATTGCTTTAGCAGCTGGAGAAACATGCACAACTGATGTTGTTTTGCTGTTGCTGGTGCCATATCTCACAGCAAGCATGAGATTTTGAAAGTGTCTATAAAAGCGCTCTACTTCTCTAGCACAGTGCTTTACATCTAAATATCATGGCTGTCTGACATCTGATAGGCAGTATCTCAGCACACAGCTTTCTGGCAGGAAGGCAGACCCTGCTCCCCTCGCTGCAGCAGAGTGGAGAGGAAGTGTGCAGGGTGGGACAGGCTGGGCACCAGGAGGAGAGTGTGGCATAGCTTTCCTGCCCTCCCCAGGATGGGCTACTCCTGCAAAAATATCCTGTGCTGGGTGCCTTTTCTCTGAGGGAATACATAAAGAAATGGAAGTCCAAACTAAATTAAATGCTCTTAGTTCTGTGGGGTGACTTCTCTCTGCAGCCTCTCCACGGGGCTTTGCAGAGCCAGCTCTGCCTGTGCCAGGGCTGAACCTGGCCCAGCATTGCTGCACAAGCCTTATGTAAAGTCCCCTTTGCATTTCCACAGAGCTGTAAAGATAGTCATACATGACTCAGAGATGTTTTATTTTCTTTCTGGGGAGTGAAATGCTTCTGACTTCCAGAGAAACCTCTACCTGTGCAGCCCTCTGGATGAGCCAAACTAATGCCTTTTGCTCCTGAGAAAATTTTCAAGGACAAAGGGAACTGTTGAAGGCAACTGCGGTGCTCATGTAACTTTTTGTCTCTGCTAATGTCAACTTTGTATTCATTATAATCAGTCAGTGTGAAGGTCTCTGTTGATATGTATCAGAGAGACAGCTTACTCCACGCCTCTGTCCCACTGGCTTCCAAATCACTGGGATCAAGGGCGATCGTTTTTGCCTTGGATTAGTCTAAAAACCTTTCTGTCATTAACCCATTTTTGCTCCTGTGCCTGAGGCAGTCTGCGATGAAAAGGTACTGGATATTTCCTTTGGTTTGTTTGTTTTGTGCTTTTTGCAGTATCTTGCTTGGGAGAAGGGGGACATCTCAAACACAGGCATAGCCAGTCCCTCTGTCCCAGTCTGGAAGCACACTCCTACCTTTGGCATCATTCGTTTCAATGCAGCCCTGATGTGTTGTCAGGCGAACTGGATTGCACCAAATGTACAAACGATTTTAAATAAAAATGAGCAAATTATGACAGAGTCTTCCCAAGGGTGTTGAAAGGGTTTTATATAACCAGTTTCTGAAAAATAGAGAGAAAGAGAGACAGCTGGAAAGAACGAAAAGATTAAACCCAAGGGCAAAAGGAAGTATTTGTAAGAAAGGAGAAAATAGTGGCTTAGTCATCATGTGTGAAGGCTCTTAGGTGCAACTCAACAGCAACGCGGCTCTCAGCATCAGAGAGGGACCAGTTTCACACCATGCAGGTGTCACTTCAGGACTTCACTAACACAGAGTCTCACTGACCTGCAAGAGTGAAGGCAATGGGAATAAACCAGCAACTTCTTCTAGAGAAGATTAGTGGGAAAAAATAAAGGCAGCAAAGAAGTCACAGACACATGGGGGAAAGAAGTTTATTATTATTATTATTATTTATAGATTTCATTTTAGATTTCTTTTATTTATATTACAATGTTACTTTTCACAGACAATTTCATCATAACAGGCTGCTTCTTGTAACTCTCAGGCTTCAGGAAGAAAAGGTGAAATGTGTATGTGAAATTCTCTGTCTTGTCCTTTCACAGACTTAGAGATCTTGGATCACATAAAAACAGTAAATGACTCAAAGCCTGGTCTGCTGGACTTGATTTGCTCCCAGCAAAGGGAACATGGCTGAAATGGAAAATATTTCCTCCTGGAGGGGTTCCATGGAGCAACTAACTGCAGGGCACATACCAGGAGCAATGATTAGTGCAAGGATTGCAATGCACATTCCCAACACAGTCCAAACAGTAGTTTCTGGGTATAAGTGCAAGCCCTGAGTCACGCTGCTACTGCTGTTTGAATAATCTGACCAACCAGCCTGAAAAGCCATACCCATTTCTTCTGAAGTAGGGAGCTTTCTCTATAGTTTTAAGAAGACAGGAACATGAATAGCTTTTAATAAGCCATTGTAAGGATAAGTATAAATGTGCAGATGTTTGAGTGACCTTCTAGGTCTTGTCCTGTAATCCTTACTAATTGGAAGGTACAATATGTTATTTCGAGTGCACATAGAGGATCAAGTTCTGCAAACTCCAGGTATGGGCATATGTATGGAATTGGCCATGCTTGGACCAGACCATGGACTAAATTCATCTCTGGTGACCTAACTGTAGGCTTTTTACCAGATCAGCATGTAGATGATCCACATCGCAGTGAGGTCTCATTATGAGAAAGGAAAGGCTGCATGGGGTGTAGAAGTATTCCTATGGGAAGCGTGCAACCTTTGTCAATCCTTGTTTTGTAGTTCAATGATGAAAGCAACATCTGCTATTAATGAAAGCCTTAGGTTGTGACATTAGTCACAACACAAAGTAGGAAACCTTGCACTGATTTTAGAATATCACGCATTCGCATGCACTTTAAAGAAGTAAGATATCTTTTGTTGCTTTTAAAAATGTTAAGTAATACTGTTGTGTGTGAGTTCCCTTTAAAGGAAAATCAACTTGATAATGAAACAAAATGCTAGTGATGTTACCATAACTATACTGCTAATAATTTCTGATTTATATGCTCATATGCATGGAAATCTAAATGAAATTTACTGCTTACCCTGTAATTTTTTTCCAGTGAAGTGAAATTAATACAAACATTATATCTCTTTAGACTATTTTCTGTTGACAGTATTCCCTGTAAATATTAACTCATTATTTATCTATCCCAAGGAATGGTATGCATTGAAAGACAATTGCTTTGCAGTGGAATGTGACCTTGGCTAGTCTATAACAGCAAAAAAAAAATGCCATCCCTCTGACGTTATATTGTTTTGATGGAAGGAAAAATTAGCTAACTTATTTGGAAAAGTGCAAAGGAATCTTTGAACTCTTAGAATGAGTTCAGCTAACCTTTAGGCTCTCTCTTTGGGAATGCCATTATCTTGTGCTGGCACAGAGTCTTTCACCTAAGAGCTTTTGACAAAGTACTAAGGAAACATTAATTAAAGTTACAGCATTTCAGGGGAGAGACAAATGTTATTAACCTCACTTTAAATATCGGACTCTGGACCTGGTCTCTTTGCAACACCCAGGACTGCGGATGGACCCTGTGACCAGCAGCAAGCTCTGAACAACATGTTTAGATGTTTCGGGATGCATCAGGGAGGGCACAGTGGTCACACTCAACCCCTCACTCAGCCCTTGTCCTGGAGCAGCCCTGCTCTTGCTGCTCCTGGGCAGGGCTGCAAATGAGTAGAGTTTGTCACACAGACTGTGTCCACAGAAAACAACTGGTGTCCTTGTCTATCCCAGAAAACGAGGGTTGTGTGGTAGTCCTGTTGTTCTGTCCATAGTCTTTCTGCAATAGAGGATATCTCCTCCAAATGGTGTCCTGAAAGCTCTCTGTGCTGCTTTGGCAGATGCTTGTTCTAGGGTGCTGGATGTGGTGCCAGGGAACAGCTGCTGCGGTGCTGATGTTTTCACGCTGCTGGCTGGAGGGTAGGATGTGCTGGGGCTTCAACCTCTGCAGAGCATGGTGGATCTCCTGTTACCTGTGGGTTCAAGGAAAACTTTGTAAACAATGACTACAGACACATTATACCGAGTGTAGATGGAAAAAGGCAAAATACAATGTGTAAATAGCTCTTTTTAAAACTGTGTTTCTGGAACACCTCCCCTGGGTCATTCACTTTGCCAGAAATAATCTCTCTCTTGCAGTCACAGTCTCAGTGACCTCAGGCTACACCCATTAACATAACTTCTTCTAAGCTCAGCAGAGGCACCCCTTAATGCCAGTGATGGTTTTCCATTGTTATGTTGGCTGTTGGTACCTAAGCTTTGGGTCTGGAGCCAGAGCGAGAACCCTGGGTGTTGACACCACAGCCATAGCTGACCATCTTTTCCTAACTGGATGGATGTTGCTGGATATCCAGTGCTGGAAATCAGACTGGGGCAATCAGGGGAGGAAGGCCCACTTAGGGTAACACCTTAGGTTTGGATTAAGAGGATATTTTTGAAAAGAAATTTCCCAGTTCCCCATCCTTGCTTTGTTTAGGCTGACAACCTACAGAGAAACCTACGGAAAACTGGGTTCCCTTCAAAACCCAAACTGAAGGATGTACTCCAGCATTTCTCCTAATGCTGTCTGTCCTCTGGGACCTTCAGTTACATCTCTCCAATTTGAGAAGAATTTCATAGTCTTTTATTGTTTACTCTGTGGGAAGTAAATAAATCATGCATGTGTAATGTTTGGCATGTACACAAAGAAAAACACACCTCCCTCTTCTATAACATTTTCTAGTAATAGATACCACACTCTTCCCTCACTACAACTCTCACTTTTGCTCTTGTGGTTTCCTTGTATTTGGATGTTTCTGTACGAAATCATGCCACCTCGGGTGAGGGCACCTAATGTTAGAATGGCTATGGTTTTTTTCTTGTTATAAAGAGTCATTTAGGTCTCCAAATTCACATGGTTAAGTTTTAATCTTTAAATCAGTCACACATGCATAAAATTTGAATGGTTTGCATTATGCTGGACTGCTAGTTGGAAAACAAAATTAAAACTTCCCAAAGAATCTCTCCTCTCATTCTCATCCTGTTCTGTCATCCTCCTTCCAAAACAGGGGTCATCATCTTTGTCCAACAGATTTTCATATCAAAGTATCTTTACTGCAGATTTTCATCTTTTACTGGTTTCTCTGCTGAGCATCATGACAGCTGCAACATTGCTGAACTTGATACTAGACTGTGAGTCTACAGAAGAGAAACTTAAATAGTAACAATTTCCAATTATTCCCTAAAAGGATGCTATTTTTCCAAGCTGCTCCTGCAAATCTGAAAGAGTGAGATTCTATGCATATTATAGAGTAGGGCAGTTACTAGAGCCATACAGTTGCTTGCAAGGCTAGAAAAATATTAGGATAATGTCACATCCAAATATAAAGTCACCAGGATTTTGGCAAAGAGAAAAATTCAATAAAGTTTCATTTTTATATCTCCCTATGAGCTAAAAATATGTTTAATCCAATATACTTTTTTTAAACATTTTTTACTAATCTTTAGTTTCCAGTCAAGCTGAAAATGAAAATAAATAAATAAATAAATAAGAAATTGAAATATCATAATTTAAAATGTCATAAGTTACTATAAATTCAAAAATTTTTAATGCTCCCATATCAGGATTTATGAAGAAGAGACACACATTTATAACTGGATGCATAGAGAGGCATCTAGTTTAGTCAGTAGATTAAAAAAGTCTTCAGAAATATCCCCTAATTCTGCTTTGTCTTACAGCCTGGGCCATTGCTTGTGAAAAGTGAATATGAAATGAGACCAAATGAAAGAGAGAGCATGTCCAGGAGGCCAGCCTGGATGTTGATAGCACAGTTATTCTTACACTGAAGCTACAATATCTGATGAGCACACTGTCTACTGAGCATCTGATTCATACTGTCAACCTCATATGGATCTCACACCACAACTTTTATCAATGAGCCACCTTGCTGACAGGCCTTTTCAAGAAGCCAAAGACTGAACAGACTTGGAGAGTAAACTCTCTCTCGTCATCAGAGTGGTCCCATGAAAGCTGGCAAGGCGGAATGGTGTTCTGTGGAGAAACCTGTATGCCTGCTGCTGTCTGCATTAAACAAGGATACCGTGCTTGCCTCTCCTAGGCAAGCGCCTGCTACTTTTATACATCCATCCTCTAAATATTTTACATTAAAAAATATTAAAGTTTCTGCTCTACAGCCCACCTTCTGACGATATGGCAGATAACTTGCAGAAATGAGGTTTCAACTCGGAGTCACAATAATGTGCTATGGAAACCCAGTTGTCAGACGGCCGTTTATCCAATCAGGAAATTCAACAGGGTCATGCCATCCCAACAGCTTGCTTTCAGTGCTCCCGGAGAGCTGGTTACAGAAATAGCTATGACTTCACAGCTATTTGCCACAAACTGCTTAGCCAGTAATTTAAATACCAACTGAATTAGTAAAAATCACTATCTCTGCAGAAAGGTAACATTTGCAAGATTAATAATTTCCTACAAATTATTTGACCTATGCTAATCTCTGTTATTGAACCACTGCAGTTATCTTTTCCCTCCAGGCTAACTGTTCTCTAATTGCAAGCTGACCTTGAGGTAAAGCATCAGCTAGGCTAAACCTTACCCAGGGTGGAGCATCACCAGCAAAACAGAGCTGTGGTTGTAACTGAGCAGTGGTGTCTTACCCCTGCTCTCCTGACAGCAAGCCCACTACAGCACCTCTGCATTGAAAACTGGAACTGCTCTTTATTGATTGAGTTTTTGTTATGGCTGTACATGAGGAAGCATCAGATATTATGCAGCAGAGGTAGTGTTTTATTAGCTGGTGGAAGGTCATTGTGAATCTCTCTTCGTTCAACTGCTATGCAGCCAAGTTCCTCACTCAGCTTCGGGCTCTCTGAGATTTATTTAAATCAAAGTAGCCAGATCAAGTATCTAATTCAGGACCCAGAGAAAACAACCTGAATCTCACTTGGATGTGGCCAGAAAGTGTTACCTCAGCGTAATTGGAGAAAACCTTTTGTTGTCCTTGAGGACAAACTGCTCTGGTGGCGTCAGCTGCTGCCCTGGGGAAAAGGTTGTTCAGTAGGAGCTGTGGCAATCTGCCATTTAACCTGAGTGTCTGCAGGTCACTGAGGACCTTTGGTCAGCCTAGTTCCTGTGCAGGAAGTTGAAACCTGAGGGCAAGCTTTGCGGGTGAGAGCCTGTCAAGGAGAAGCTCTGGTCCACATTTCCTGCAGTTTTATCCAGCACCATGCTTCCCAGGCACTGGAACGGACTCTCCTTTGTGACAGCCATCCAGAGCAGGGGCTCTCAAGGAGGGGTGCTTGGGCCTGACAGGTGTTGGAGGAGGCAGGGAGGGACTGGGAGCCAGAACATTGGCACGGGGCTCCCCTCTGCTCCTGGGGGATCTCCCACACTATGTGCAGATCTGTAGGGGGGCAGAGCCAAGGACTCTGTTTTGCTTTGCAAGGGGGGGATGGATATTTGGCACAGTCCAGGGAACAACTGACTTCAAGTTTGTCCTTTTCTGGGTTTTCCTGCACAAGGGAGTGAGCTAGACCGCTTTCTTCTTTATAAAAGGCTCCTATTTCACCCTTCTTCTCTACAAACAGAGAGTTATGATAGAGAGTACAAGGTGCCATGGAAGCTTGTTTTCAAAGATGGATTCTGGAAACTTGAATAAGAACAGGGTTGCATTTCCAGTTACTGAGGCCAAATCCTTCTCAATTACTCCCATAAAGCCAGAGTAACTAGCCAGCGTAATCAAAGTTCTTTCAGATGCCTCTAATGTGACAGGAAAAGTCATGTCTGATGACAGTCAGACTCACAGCATTTCCCGTAGCTTCCAGTTGTATTTAAATGACTTTTCTAGTAGTCCAACAGGATGGATGTTGTTCAGGGTGTGATAAGCCTGTAAATATTTTCTTTGTTAAAAAGAAGCACTGGACTCAGTCTTGTCCTCTGGGAATGTGACATTGACAGGTGTTAGGGTTCAAAGATCAGAAAACAATAGCATTAACTTTGGAATGGACATGGGTTTCTGACCTGATGTGATGAGTGGAAAATTCACTCATCAAAGCCCTGGGAAATTAAACACCCCCCACTCTCCTGACTCTTTCATACTGCATTAGCTTTCCTTCACAGGGTTCACTTATCCTTGCTTATTTTGAAGCATGTTTGAAGATTTTGTTCTTGGTATTGCATTGTATGACATGTTTCGTAGGGGTTACTGTGGAGTAGGACTGTCCAGATCCTGTACTGGCAAACTAAGAAGCTTGAGTGTACATGTGTGTATATATATGTGTGCATTTGGGTAGCAGTTGTTCTGTATTAAGATAATACATGTGACTTTTTTCTCCTTAATCCTGCTCTTGTTGCATATTTATGACCATCTGCCTGTACTTAACGCAGTGAAGCTGTTCAATGATATCAGGATTATGACAACTCAGCTCAACAGATAAGTACTGTATATATCAGTAGAAGAAGGCAATCCCCACCATGTGGGAACTGCATTGTCTGGCCATCTCCGTTTCACACATTGTACTTGTCCCGTAGTTCTTTCAGTTCTGCAAAAAGAGCACTCATTATATGCTATTTGTACATTCCAGTATGACATCTTCAGGTGTCTGATGTGATTCTGTTTTAAGTAGAACCATATTTATCCCCAAATCTTGCCTTTGTTTTTTAAGACTGTAATTTAGTCACCAGCATTTCTCTATCTGCGCTGGGGTTTTCTCTTTTACC
Source organism: Pomatostomus ruficeps (assembly GCA_013400735.1). Taxonomy (NCBI): domain Eukaryota; kingdom Metazoa; phylum Chordata; class Aves; order Passeriformes; family Timaliidae; genus Pomatostomus; species Pomatostomus ruficeps. The sequence continues at coordinate 94,933 of VYZT01003349.1, forward strand.
TTTCAAGTGCATCAAACTCATCTCTTGAAGGGATAGAGGAATCTGAGACTTGAGTGCATTCATTTGTGTGTGTGGGTGAGCAGGCAAAGTTCCCACTGGCTCTAAGAGAGTACTCACATGCTGTACATAGTCCAAACATGCCTCCTTCCTGGCCTTTATTTACAATTCAAACAGAAACAATAATAAAGCAAACTTCAGCCAAAGTTCTTTCTCCAAACTTGGCTAAGGTTTCTGTGCATGAATCCCCTCTGTCACAGCCCCTTGTTTATCCCTTTCAAAGAACAAAACCCTTCTCCCATCCTAGCTGGAGCCAACAGGACCCACCTGCCAGCACGAGGCAGCTCTGTATTTTCGTGCAGGACATCAGTACCTGAGCAGAGCATGACTAAGCAGAGCTGCTCTCCCAGTGCAGGAAAGGGTCGCCTAATTGCAAGTTTTATTCAGTACATATGTCCGCTTCTAAAGGACCATAGACAAAGTCAGAAAGAGCAGCAAGAGAACTGAGAATACCACTATGAGAGAGAGTTTTGAAGTTAGTGTGGTTTACGGAACAGAACTTCAGCAAGTGTATGGATCAGTTTGTAAGGCACTATATTTAGAGAGTGTATCAGATACCGTGGAGATATTTAATCAGAGTGAGTCTGAAGACTTAATGTCCAGGTGTTGAGGCTAGACAGATGTACACCAGAAATAAAAAGCATATTTTTTATACCAGGATTGACATATTCTCAGATTAATTTAATAAGATGTGTGGTAAATTCTCTATCATATGAAACCTCTTAGGTCCTCAAGAAGATTTCTTCAGGCAGAAATTCCTGGGAAAATGAGGTGTAAAAAGTAGAAATCCAAAACAGACAGCTCAGAACTGCTGTCCCTTGCCTTTGAAATGACAGCTGGTCCTCCCCAGAGCACTGCCAGCATCAATATCATGGAATATCAAACTGGCAATATGACATTGGTCCTTTATTCCAACCCCTGGCCAGTATTTTTATTGCTGATCCCACTCATTAGCCATATCATACTTCTGACTCTGGGACAGAGAGGCTGAGGTCAGTATGCTTCAGGAAGAGGTGTCCCAGTGCTGCCCCCACTTTGAGTGTGGTTTAGAAGTGAGCATTCCCAGAAAACACCAAAGAAAGATCAAAGGTCTTCCTTATCAGCTGGAGTACTCGGTGGCTTGTGTTAGCATTTTACAACATT
>VYZT01003349.1:96157-112027 GCA_013400735.1 Pomatostomus ruficeps
ACACAGATGAGAGATGAAACGACAGGTCCTGTCATTGTGCCCAGGAATTTTCTCTCTGTGACCAGAATTTTGACATACAATACGGACAAAGCAGTAGGGAATAAAGGTACTGTGGGCACTGACTCCTTTTCTGTGGGATTCATTCCTCCGTCCTACAGAAAAAAAAAATTCTCACTTTACACTAGGTATCATGAGCACCTCTTCCCACCGCAAGTGTCCTAGACAGCTTATTTCATGCTCCAGCAGGACACGAGGTCTGTAGGAGTCAGACTTCTGCATTAAGGGATTCCTAACTGATGGGAGGGACTCTCCAGGATGGGGACCTCTCTTCCAGTAAAAAAGGCTGTTAATTTCACATTAAGTTTTAATTTAGCAGAACAATTGCTTACTTTCTTCAGAGGAGAACATGTTCCATGAACAAAGACTGTCTATAACCATTAACTTTGGCCCCACTAAGCGAGAGGTCAGGTTTATTTTCCATACACTCTGCCTGCCAGACCTGTTTTCCCTTGTTCCATTCTACTGGTTTTCATCAGGTCATATATATTTCATTATAATTCATATATATTCATTCATATGATACATGATATATAATTATATCATATATATTATCATGATAATTCATCCATGAAAAAAGGAAGAAAAAATTATTTTCTTTAAAGCAAAATTAATTCAAATATTGACATACAAGATGGGAATCAGAAAACAGCAACAAAACTTAGAAATAAGCTTTTTTCTTTGACCAAGCAGAACATGTCTCACAGCTCCAACAGGACAAGAAGAAATATTTTTCTAGACTCAGCAACTGGCAAAAAAAGTATGGCAGTTTTAAAGGATGGAGAAATTCAGATTGAAGTTAGCTACAACTGGCTTTCAAGATATTGTAATCACAAGCAAGGGAGGGACAAAGAGAGTAATTCAAGATTTACTTTTGCCACCAAATTTTTTTCTGAGAATTCTAGATTTTGGTATTACATCAAATGACTAGTCCATTAATCACATTTAAAATACTCTTTGCTTTTACATTTTCCTTTTTTGAAGAATAAGAGTATTTTTTCAGTGATAAAGTTATAAAGCCCCACATGTCGATTTACTTAGCAAAAGAAATCCCACCGACAGACTGATATTTTTTTCTTGGTGCAAGGGAATACAGTCTTAAGATTCCTGAGAAAACCTGTGAAAGAAAAGATTATCTCATGCTTGAGTACCTTCAAAACTTTTCAAAGAGCAAAGCTGCACTGGTCTAAATGTTTGGGGCATATGAGCAGCAGCTCTAATTCAGTTCTATGGCAGAAGGACACTAGAGGTCATCTTGATCTGTTGCAGGCTTGACTCCGAGGCTCACTGCAATTACTAGAAAGATTGTGACGTCCTGGAAACTCTGGTGCAAGTGGAGCTAGGCAACTGGCTGGTTAGCTGAGACCCATGCAGCCCACAGGACCTGGTGCTCCACCAGTGGGTCAGCTGTTCTCTGGCTTCCTCATGGGTGAAAAACATCCAACTGTGGGCACAAAAATGTGTTTGACTGATGTGCCAGCTGAAGTCTCCTGCTCATCTGGGTGGTGTGCAGCTGGGCCAATGGTATCACTCTCAAAACAGAAGAGAATCTGGTCCCAGAGAGAGGAAAATTAGTGAAAAGCAAAGAATGCTTTAGCCCTTTGCTTTGGCACACAAGACTCTCCTTGTGACAGTCTTACTTGAAAGAAGAAACACAGCACCTCCATTCCAAAGAATCATTCATCTGAGCTAAACCACAAGCAGTCATAAAGAAAAGGCTGGGACAGTGAAAGGCAATGCCTCTATCATGAAACCTAGATATAGAAATGACATTGAGGAGGTTGTTTTCTCAACAAATAAACCATTGAGCCCCTGATCACATATTCCCCTTTGGAAACAGGCTGCCCTCAGCTATGGGTCTGTTATTCTCAAGTTCAATTTGTTTTGCTCAGTTTTGTTTGTTTCTGTAGTCCCTTCACAGTTTTTCCAAAAGGGACACTAGCACACAGACACACAAGAAGTGGAAAAAAAATGTTTTGCTTTCTGGAAACCCCATGGCTAAGAACACCTAAAATATCAGCTGCCAGTTTATTTAGACATGACAAGGCATATGACTAGTCATGGAACACAGCTGAGACCAATTCTATTCCCTTCTTGTTATTATATAAATGTCTTCTGAAAAAAATACGAAATAAAAGAAGAAAATTGGTAGGGCATTGAATTGGGGAAACATAGCACTTCTAAACCTAGACTTTTCTTGCTGTTTCCTTACCACATCCACCTTCTCACTATAACCAAAGCTTGTGTTTACCTATATCCTCTTTTCCTCTACAGTTCATAGTTGGTTAAAATAATTGGTATTAATCTTTCTTCCCTGCCTATACTGGTGTTAATCAAAAGGACTGGGTGGGGAGAAAGAGGAGAGGTCTGCCTAGTTCTCTGGTCAGCTGACATCCCAAATCCACTTGTGGCAAAATCCCTGTGTTCCAGCAGACACAGAGATGGGAACTTCCACTCAGGTTTCTCTGCTCCTTGGCTCGTGTTCACAGCCCTGGCTGTCTGGAAGGATGAAGCAGGGAATGCCCTTGTACCTGAACTCTCTACATACAGCAGAATATGGCTCCAAGGCAAACACCAGGATGTAGCACATTTCATCCCTGCTCACTGAAATTATCTTAACTCCTTCTTATGAGATCCATTAAAGGAGAGACTTGGTGCTAGATGACAGAATAGGAACAAAGTATTTCTCTACATGAACTGTTTATTGGGTTACTGAGATTATTTTGCATCAGTAAGCAGGACATGGTGATGCATGCAACCTAGGAAGAAGATGCTGAAGCCCCTTAGGGCAATTCACATGGAGAATCCCACCTGCTAACATGTATCAGGGTATTCCTTTTCTCTTCTTACATCCCCCAGCACTGTGATAGGACTACATTGGTTGCCTGGCTACTCCTGCCTTTTGTGGAGTAAAGTCTTTAGCCCTCACAATGGACAAAACAATGATGTCTCTTAAGCGGCTCTTTACCCAAAACTTGTGAAAGGAAGAGGCAGGTTCTGCTCCTGAAGCTTGCAGAAATGGGCAAAGGGACCCTGTGCCTGGCCTTTGCAGGAGACTGTGGGATCAAGGGACTGTGACAAGAAAGTTCCTCTAAAGATCTGCCATAGAAGAGTCCAAAGAGGCACAGGAATTATGGGAGGTCACCAGTTATGAGAGACAGTGGAGCTGAGTGGCAGATCTTTGAAATTTACTGGGAAAGCTATTCAGACATGAAACTGGATAAAGAAACACAGAATTTCCCAGCAATGTCCCCTTTTTGTTTGTGTACTATACCAGCACTGTCACATGAAATGAGGAAAACATACTGTGTCATTTTGAAGGACATATCAAGGTGCTAAAGTGCTGCTGGCTCTTTGAGACACTGACTATGCTACATCTGGTCACTTCCCGCACCCAGGAGCCTGGGGCTGACTGCTGGTAAAGCATGGCTGCGGTAGCACAGGAGGTAGCTGATGTGTGACCTTTAATTCTTCAGTTAGAGGAAACTGCCTGCAAGAATGCAGGAGAAATTGGAGGAATTAACTTTGGTCTGTTAATACTAGATCTGTCAATCTAGTTCTTTGGTTAAAGTGCATGGGAATTCCTGTAAACAACCGATGGCTTTAAAGGCTTTTAGCTAGAAGTCTAGTCACCTTCCATCCCACTCTGCCTGACCTTGAGCCTTAATTAGAAGGTCTGTGATTCATGGGTAAACAGAATAATTGCATAAAACAGAGCAGAAAGGCATCCAGACATAACTGGATTTGCTCTAAATATGAACACTTGTGCATGTACTGATCATCATCAGGATAATAACATGGTACATTCCAGATCTTTGTATATATTAGTGCAAAACAAATGGCCCCAGGTCGTTTCTGAAATGAACAAAATCCTGTTCACAGTCTGTAACTGTTAATTTTTAACAGCTACTTACATTCCTCTTACTTTACATATTAAACCCACTTGTCTTCAGTTATTGATTTCATAGCTTTAACATTCAGTGAAGGAAAACAAACTGTGGGACAGAAAAAAGAAAATCTATGTCAGGATGTGCTCCACTTTGTGTGCCATTTAGTAAAAGACCTACAAACTACAGATCCTTTTGGCATTGTCCAGCCTCCTCATCTGTCTGCCTAGCAGAGGAAAAACTGGTTGTGTTTTGCAGAGGCAGACGAGCTCTCTTCCTTCTGTGGCCCCCTGAGTGTGTCTCCACTCTTTCTAAGCAGCACACATGTGGGCGGCACTCAAATGCAGTTGCTGAATAACATGGAATAAACCTCAGTTCAAGTTTTAGTTTGGCACTGGGATGCACCCCTTCTGCTTCCCCTCCTGCACCTGTTTGTGCCAGGAAGGGAACAGGGGGTTTATTCTCCAGTACCTTACCCCACTTCTTCCTCCACAGAGCAGGCTTTGCTGCTGGGTGTGCTCTCTATGGATATCTGGCTTCTTCAAGCAGAAAGTTCTGACAACAACACAAATGTTGCTTTTCTGCCAAGTACTGCAACCTCTGTGAGTCAAGATTTTCTTCAGCAGATATTTTTAAACCTTTTTGACAACCATAGCTACAGAATTTCTGAATTCAGATGTGTAAAAACCCTGCAAATGCAGAGATTCCCCTCCATATCAGTGAATGTTCATCAACTTTTTACTTTCATGAAGTCCAAGCACCAACATTCAGGTCCTCAGTCCTTTACAGCCAGGAGGTGTGAGACCCACATCCTGACAGTGCAGAGGGTTGCAGCATGGTCTCTCCCCTCCACCTATATGCTACTGATATTTCTAGAAATTCAGGCTGTATTTTGTAAAATGATATCCCATTTCTGTAGGCAGTTGACCCAAAAAGAGGTGGCCCCAGGGGATGTGTATTAGCTGCAACACTTTGGACATGGATTCTGATGTTTTATTTGGCCTGTAATTAAGACTCGATAAAATGGAGCATTTATCAATTGTAAATGTGATAGAAATATCCCTCCTTTGATGCAGCAATTATTGTTTTGATTTATTGTGTACACATCCCTGCCAGCACAGCACTGAGAAAGGGGGATAAACAAAGAAATTAAGTCAAAGAATTAAGTGAAAGTGAAATCTATACTTCAACCATGACCAGCACAGTAAATCTAAAGGCAGCAGAAGTTCCTGATCAGAGAAGGCACACAATTATCTGTGTAACACTACCTGGCAGCTTACGGTAACTCAGTAATTGCAGTGCAATCCTTTGCAATATGCAGGGTCAAATATTTTGCAGACTTTACTACTTCCTTGAGAAGCAATGGTGTAGATTCATTTGTCCCCTGCTCCGGTCTCTCTTTGGGTTGAGAGGCCCAAGGAAGAGGGCAGTACTGAATACAAGTCTGGACTGGGGTCCCTCCCTCATGTGTGTCACCATAGAATGGTTGCAGGTATCCACCCATGACACAACCACAGGGCTTTCAGTAACACAACTGGTAAATAAAATATCATGCTTTAAAATTTTCAAAATGTTTTAACAGTTGAAGAAACAAAATTAATTGAGTGGAGAGGGTCTTGCCTTCTTCATAGGACGAGATCCTGAGTACCTGTGCAGCATCAGACGCAAATAGGTAATGAAATCCTCAGGAAGCTAGGACAGTTGAATGTTTGCAGAATAAATTTGGGAATCAAATCCCTCTTTTAATTGTGGACTATTTCAGATACCAGTTATTTCAAATAAAGTCCTTTGGACCAAATTTATTTGGCCAAAAATCATTAATCAAAACTAACAAAAATCATACCTTTCTGAGTATTTACATCCACAGGGAATTATTATTTGAATTTTTACTCAGCAGCACATATCAGACTATCTGGTAATATTATGTAGGGAATTGGTCCAGTATTCACACTGATGCAGCATTTCCTGGTCTGCTCAGCTGATCATCCTCTCAGGATCTGCTGAATGGTAAAACAGACATGCAAATTACTCAGCCCATTACTGCCTGGCACCCCTCCTAATTTCTGCCTTCACTGTGCACTGCAGGAGCCAGCTGCTAGTGCAGAGCTCTCAAGAGAAGCGCATCACAGAGGAAGGTTATTAACCTCTCCTGTGTCCACCAGAGACCTCCTGCCTCCTCAAGGTTAATTTTCTGATTTCACTCTTTGCATTTGTGCTGTCCTCAAAGGAGAAGCACACAGAGGACTTCTTAAGTCAAGGGGAACCTGATGAAAATGTGCATACCTTTGGAGATATCTCTGTGTTGCTCCCAGCTCCCAGCGCTGTTGATGGGTGAAATTCTTGATCTGTAAAGCTGCTAAATTTCACCAAATTTCATAGAGCATCTCAAACTCAGTTTTGTGACAACTTTGGCCCAGTGATCTTGCTGGCATGCTGTAGGAGTTTTACATGTTACTTTCTCTCCCAGGAGCAAAAGATGAAGAGGCAGCGTGTCCTCTTGGGCATTATCTCTCTTCTTCATCAGTGAAACTGCTCTAGCAGATGAAAGATTCAGCAGATTTTTGTGATAAGACTGTAATGTTTTGATAATTTCATTTTTTAAACACACATTTGCTAGTTGCTTCCTGTATTTGTATGGATTTGATTTTCATACCACAGTCAAATGGTTTTAAAATCTGTTGAATTAGGGAGAACACACCGTAACATAAACCCCTATATATAGTACCTTGGTCTGTGGATATTTGATGGACTCCTTAATGTACATGTAATTTAGCTGACATGCAAAAGGTGCACAGAGTTCACAAAAAAACTTTGACTCATCATACCAAGTAATCTGCTTGCAATAAAAATAAATGTGGCTAGGAACTGCACTGTGCTTGAGACTGATAAGCCCAAATATTTTTTTTAGCAACTGGGCTCCGTTTTAGCCTCAAAATTCACACAAGCAAGTTGATTGTTCTGACCTTTGTGTAAGTGTTTTTTAGATGTGGGTTCTATACTTCTGGTGCCTGATTTGAGGCAGAGCCTGGATGCAGAACTTCCAGACATTCACTTCTGTAATTATCCTCACACATGCTCCCACTGTCACCACATGACAGCTTTAGAGCAGGCCAAAGATAAAAGAGACAGTGCCACATCCACATGTTCTCCAGTTCCTCGTTCTGACCCTCTGCTCTATGCCTAGCATTCATTCAGGCAGAGTTATGTCTCTGCCAGGGTTTGTCTGATTACAGAGGTTAGATTCCAGGTGCCGGATTCTCTGTACTTAACCAGGGATGTTGCTTCTCTTCATTTTTCCACAGAAGAACTGGTTACCAGAAGAATCAGTGATGCTGAAATAGAAGAGTCAGATAACAGACATTAGGAGTAGGGACCCAAATTCAGTCTTCTCTTTCGGTCTTAATCCTCTCTTCACTCCCAAGCCCCTTTTGTAGCATCAACCTGAAGTGTAGTGACAGCTAGAGATTATCAGGCGAATGATCCTGTGAAAAGTAACTGAAGTGTCATCATTGATGAAAGACTAAAGCAAATGGGATCACATTAAGACCATGAAAGAAACCTTATTGCCAAAACTATGTGCTGTATTTTATAAATTCATCTTTCTATAAGCATTCACTTGTATTTCCCACAAGTCTGCTTAAGAAAACACATGCTGAGAGAGTACACATGAAACACCTACCACTTTAGTCCTTTCTGCACACAGTGTCAGGGATTAGGAAACGTGAATGTAAAAGGGCATTAACCTAAAAGCAGGAAAGAAAGGTCCTTTCTACCAAGGCCTGTAGAGGCAAGAACACCTGAGTCAGGACAAACTGCAATTATAGGGATTCTTCAGTACAAGATAGTTATTTTGGCTTTGATCAATACTAATTTTATTGATAAAAATGTCTGGACTGGATTATGAAAGACTGTATGACTCACAGGTGCATACAAGTGTGTATAGAAAAGACCAGAAGAGAAAGTGAACTTTCTCCTGCCTGTGGTGGAGTGAGTCACAGTGCAGAGTGGTGGGGAAGATGTGACCACTGTCCAGCCACTGCCTTGCACTGCAACCAGAGTGGGGCTGGGACAGGGAAATGGTGGGCTGCCACTTGAGGGTATCCTGCACAGGCTGGCTGTGACAGGACTCAGCTGTACTGTGCCAAGGCACTCTGGTCTCCTGGTTGTGCACACGCACACACACACACACAGATATACAAAAGTAGATGCATTTCAGTGCATGCTCTCTCTGGTCCAGGTCATGTCTGAAAGTCACTACAGAGCTCTAGATTGCTAAGTCCATTTTAAAAATTAGTCAGCTGAATTTGTTCTAACAATCACAGTTTTTCCACTCTACTCCCTTATTTGCAGCCTGGCAGATGTTGAGACATGTGGGATACTTAAAAATGTGTATCTATGACTACCCTGTTTGGAGAGGGAAGTCCTGAGGAGAGGCACTCCTACAGGCTGACTCCTCAACCACAGTACTGTCCCTACAGGGAGAGGAGCATCCCTGGGGAGGGAATGCCATTACCACTTACTTTTGCCTTTGCTGCTGAACAAACACTAACAGGAAACATTAGCCTGGCCTGCAAGGATGCACCTGCACTCTGAGTCTTGTCCTCTTCAGCATACTCACTGCAGGTGGCATTTTATCTGTTGAGGCTGGTTTGTGCTATCTGATCTATTTTCTTTCTGATGACTATCTACCTTCCCCTTGCAAAAGGAATCTTTGTTTTTTTTTTTAATTCTTGTTGTAATATCCTGAAGGCAATAAACAGCAGAGCTTTTTTCTGTGAGAATAGACCCTGGTTTCAACATACATTAGTTCTGTCCCATTACAGAACCATTTTCTTTCAGTCTTGTAACTTGCAGCAGCCAGCCTAGGTTTGTCCAGTTGCTTACAAGAGCTGAAAAACTTTGACATCCTGGGAGGAGCTGCTGCTAAATGGCTGCTGTTGGTGTATCTGCCCGGTGGTGGTTTGGTTTCCACCTTACTTTCATCATCTCCAAAACCCAGTCCATCACTCTCAGCCATACACTAGGCACTCTGCTCACTTGTGCCAGTTTGCTGGCTTAACGCTGGTGGCTTCTTGGCAAAAATCTATTCTGAGAGTTTCTGAAACAAAGCCTTAATGATATATGGCTGCCAAAGTTAGCTGTTTCACAGCTGTAATAGCACACTGTAGGCTGCGTGGCAGCCAAGCTGTCTTTGTTACTGTATTAAGTGAGGTGCAAGTGCCTGGAATGCTACAGGCAGCAAGAGTCATCGTGGGTGGCAGCTGCCTTCAGAGTCCTTGAAAGGATATGCTGTGATAACTTGATAAGGTGTTTGCAAGTGTTAAAGGGCATGACATCCGCAAAAGGCTGGCTGGTCAGAGCACAATTTTCTTTGGATACGAGGTGCTCCAAACTGCATTAGAATTGGGTGGAAAATATGAACCGTGCTGTGTTTTTTGTACATGACTTGAATTATTTAATGTAAAGTAGTTTTCCTGCTAATGTCTGATTCAGCTAATATGTTTACAGATTCTTTTACAGTGCCCCTCAACTTTTCCAGTGGATATATCCTGCATTTTGTTAGAAATTCTGAAACTCATGGCATTGAGATGTGGATTGGCATTCCCAGTCTGGGGTCTAGTTTCTGTAAAGCTGCTGTAAATCAGCAAGAATTCCACAGTTATTTTTTGGTGTAAATGTAGTGTAGGTGAGATGGGTCTTAGACATACTGTTCTTATTCTCTGCACCCATGTGGACCTAAACACTCAGGGCAACAAGACAGTTTGACCACAGCAACTGGCCTTCTCCTCTTTCTCTCAGCTCAAAATTGGCCCTTACGTGTCTTTAACAGAGTTTGCACTTCTTAAAATCGTACATAAAATTACATAAAGGGAAGACACAAAATCTCATTGTCAGATACTCTCTCCCCTCTGCCTGTTGTCATCAGAAAGCACCATATGCCCCTCTGTGCAGTCAGGTCCCACACAGTCACCCGTGGCTGCTGTGGTTCTAACTACCAAGCAAGAACTTTAAAGTTCAAGCAAGCTCTTTAAAATAAGTGCACAGGATACTGTATCTAAGGATTTATGTTAGGGTGATTCTCCCTTCAGTCTCATCAGTCTGAGGAGCTTTGTTAGCATGAGTGGGTGAGATGCAGGACCCATATGCAGTGTGAATACCGGCATTCCCTGGAGAAGGGTGAACAGCATGGCAAGCTTCTTTAAATTGCCTGTAGTCAGCCAGAGGTGCTGTGGTTGCATTTTCCAAATAACTGAGGAAGCTGATTTTAACATGGATTTGTTTTTCAGAAACAGGGATTACACCACATGACCATTTGGTGTGTCAGAGTGAGATGTGTATTCCATAGTGATAGAATATTTTAAGACTACATCTTGCCCTTGATGAACAAACTTAATTCACATGTTGAACAGTTTCTGATGCCATTTCCTCTTGGTGAAACCTCATACCTCATGAAAACAAATTCTCAGGGCTTTTTCCCCTTATGATCCATTTGTCTAAATTCCATTGAAGTTGTTGAGTTATGAAAATTTAGCAAGAGGAGAATGAACTCTTAATGATTGTCTTGTTTGGAGGATTGAATGGATTAAAGTTACAACTAATCCAGGGGCACAAGCTAAGTATGTCTGGTTGTGAGATAAACACAGATGCTGCACAAGTTATTGATACCAGTGAACCATTTCCATGGTGGAAACCTGAGATGAATGATTTGGACTGCAGTACATTTCGCTTGTTGCAAAATCTGTAAACTTGACAAGGCAAAAGCACATACTTGTATTGATCGTTGCTGCATTTGGGCTTCCATTTATATTATGCTAACAAAAAATACAAAATCCCTCTTTCCCTTCCAAGAACTTTCGAGCAAGAGAGAAAACTGTAAATCCAAACCATTCGTAAATTTTTATTTTTGCCTAGCATCATCTACAAAATATTTCTCTCTTTTGCAGACATATATTGGGGGCAAACCAATCACACCTAGACTAAATGCGCTTCAGGAAGTCTGAGGTCTTTTCAAAATAATGGTGTATTTTGAAAACATTCAAACAATGGGGCAAGGCAGGTAGGAAATGAACTCACAGAGATGCACACATGCATGTGATGCACTGTGAGTGCAGAGCACCTTACTCCTTTCTCACTTAGAGCAGAAAAAGCTGCTTCACATTCAGCCTGGGCTTGTGGAAGGAAGGTGTCTCTGCTTATGGCAGATGGGCTGGAACAAGTTGATTTTGAGGTTCCTTCCAACACAAACCATTCCATGATTTACAGCAGAGGCTTTTACAGTGCAGTAAGTAAGGGGTGTGTTATAAATTGACATCTTTTCTTATTTTCAAGTACTTTCTCTTATACCCATAACTTGAACATCTTTGCTAGCAGTTCCTCAACCTCATTACTGAAAAATGTGTATTGAGTTCCTGACCTCCAGGTTATTTCAGGATGCCACAAAGTGGGTGTAGCTGGAGATCTTGGGCACAGGCTACAAAAGTGAATATATAATGAACTGATGTTGGATATAGATTAAAAGCCAAGGAACATAGGGCTAAATTTCCAAAACTTGCCTAAATCATTCAACACTTCCTGGGCTGATGATTCCACATATGTAACCAAATGAATTATAGTTGCTCCATTGCCCCTATTGAACCTGTTTATATGATTCCTGAAGCTGTTTTTGTTCTGCTTGTAGGTAATCTGGAAAGGGGTATGTTCCACTTGCATCTTCATACCATAAGCTCAATAAATGTGCTGAAAATTCAGATGAGCTAGGAATAAGTTAACTTTAACAGGAGGCTTTCAAATAGACTTACAAGTTGCAACATTGTTGGTCTATTGATGTACATTGGAATTTGCAACTTTAGTATAAAATACCTCAGTAACTGAAAAATCAGAATATTTCATCTGTCTTAGTATGTTCCTGAATTCTGCAGTAGGATTGTGTTTCTAGCTGAATGTCACATATTTTCAAGTTATTTCTTCTCCGATATGAACAGAAAACCTGACCTTGTAGGCTCCACTGCACTCTTCTGTCTGTTATACAGAGTAGGTCAGATGTCAAAACCCAGGTGGTTGGTTGTATTTTTTTTTTTTTCCTGGTAGCCAGGTGTATGATGGCACAGGCAGATGCTGAGTTTCATTCCAGAATTCAGGTCTTGTCTGACTGGTTGGCAGCTCTCCTAGGGCAGCCAACCTCCAAATTACAGAAACACCAAGACATGAAGCAGTATTTGTATTCATTGCAGCTATGCATTATTATTGTTGTTGTTGTTGTTATTGTTGTTGTTATTGTTATTGCACAGAAGCAGTTAGTTTTCTCCTTAGTAACAGGAATAAGTGGTCTGAGGAACAGCAGTTCAATGAAAGTTCAAGTGGTTACTTACCCAACGGGCACGACAGATCCTAGATGTGGAACCACTTAGAAATGAAAGCTAGATCCAAGAAATCAATGAGGAGGTGATGAATCTTGGATATGTATTAGGTTTATGTGTTAAGCCAGCCATCTGGGAGATATTTAAATCAATTCAAATTGTTTTGACAACAGATGAAGATAGCAAGTAATCATTCATGGTATGGCTGCTATTCAGAAAGCAATTGGGTTCCTGTCTTGTGTGTTTCCTCTGTCAGGGAAAATTTCATTCTGAATTTGTGTGGAGAGGCATGAACAGAAAACTGAACCTTCTGGGAATTTACTGTTTTAGTGATCTGTGAAAAAGCTGCTGGGGCCCCTTTTGTGACCCCATGCTCATGTCCAATGGCTTTCTCTTGGCCTTGTTCCCTGACTAAGCCAGGTGGCTGTGGGAAAGATGGTTTCATGCTGCTCCATTCTACATTTAGACACAGGCAGAGAGCAGAAGTGATGTTATAAAAAGTTTCAACTCCAGTAAGAAGTTCAAATCTGCCACTCATCCTGCAGAATCCTCAAGAGGGTTACCCTTCCTCCTAAACCCCCTTCTGCCCTCATACACAGGCAGGAAACATTTGTGAATCTTAAACAGAGGTCATACCTAAGACCCATCCACTTGATTTTGTAAGCCCTTCACATGCAACAAACAAAGAACTAGTTATAGATTTTTCCTCCAGCTTTGTTAGAAGAGCACATGAAAGGACAGGTGCGGTCAATGCTGTAAGAGGACAGTGGAGGTAGGCAGCTGGAGGATCAACAGAGTGAACTTGTGGAAGTGTTCAAGTGATGTAACTTTTGCATGCAGGAAGAAACAGGGAAAATTTTCATAGACTGGGGAAGGACTTCAGAGGGGATGCTCTCTGTTTCACACTCCCTGCTGCTGATTCCTCCAGGGGAGGAGAAGGGCTTCAGGTTTAACTCTCTTGTCCAGACTCTCTGCTGCTCAACAGGTACCTGCTAGCTTCATTTCTCCTTCATTCAACAGAAAAAGTCATGGAACTGTAAAGGACAAAAAACTCTTTGGCCATCTTTGACAATTCTTGTGTTTTGTATTGACTTCTCATGTGATGGAAACCAGTGTGTTGTGTGTGTGTCTGTATTCATAAGGTCATTGAGTCCAACCATTAACCCACCACTAAACCATGTCCCACAGGGCCACATCTATACATCTGCTAAATAACCCCAGGGAGGGTGACTCACCTGTTTCCCTGGGCAGCCTGGTCCACTGCTTGACAACCCTTTCCATGAAGAAATCTTGCCTAATATCCAACCTAAACCTCCTCTGATGGAGTTGGAGGCCTTTCCTCTTGTCCTGTCCCTTGTTACCTGGAAGAAGAGAGTGACATCCACATTGCTACAGCCTCCTTTCAGGCAGCTGTAGAGAGCGATAAGGTCACTCCTGAGTCTCCTTTTCTCGAGGACATACAACCCCAGCTCCCTCAGCTGCTCATCATATGATTTACCTTCTAGATCCCCCTCCACCTCTGTTGCTCTTCTCTGGACTCGCTCCAGCATCTCAATGTCTTTCTTGTAATGAGAGGCTCAAGACTGGACACAGCACTCAAGCTGTGGCCTCACCAGTGCCGAGTACAGAGACAATCACTGCCCTGGTCCTGCTGGCCACACTGTTGCTGATCACAGCCTTGGCCACCTGGGCACACCCAGGCTCATGTTCAGCTGCTGTTGACCAGCACCCCCAGGTTCTTTTCCTCTAGGCAGCTTTCCAGCCAATCTGTAGTGCTGTGTGGGGTTGTTGTAACACAAGTGCAGAAGCCAGCACTCAGCCTTGTTGAATCTCAAGATAACATTTCCCTTTCTGCAACCTAAAGAGTGTCTGTCAAAATGGTGGGATGTATCTTGGAGGGTTGCTAAAAGAGCAGGCAAACAGAACATGGCACATCAGCAGTTTTTGTAGCAGTACATGCAGAAGGGGCATAGTCACCCTACCAGTGAAAGAGAAGGGTTCTGCTGATGGTCATCTCCATCTCAGAAAGAGCTTAGATGTGGTATCCACTTGGAAGAAAATCATGTCCTCTGCACTTGCCAGAATGGATGTGGCAACTTGGAAAGAGTTTCCATGAAAACACTAAACCATCCAGTGCCCAGGCTGCAGGAAGTGCCAGAGTCTGTCAGTAGTAATGGATAGCAGTAGACACAACAGCTGTGTGAGGTGTGACCAAGTGGATGTTCTTCTCAGCCTGATGTCAGAGTTAGAAGAGGAAGTAGGAAGGTTAAGGAAGTCTGAGAAGGAAATGGACTAGCAGAACCATTCTCTGGCCTCCTGAAGATGGAAACAGGAACAGAAAACATCAGAAAGAAAAGAAGATCAAGGGGATCCTGTATTCTTCCCTCAGGAGGCTGAAGACAGTAGCTCAAAGGGAAGGAGTGAATGAAGGCAAGTCCACACTCAGGACAGCAGGCAAACCTATTCCCTGTCTACCTCACCTTCCCAGGTGCCTCTGTACAACAGATACAAGGGTCTGAATATGGAATGCAAGTCAACAGGTACTGATTGCTGCAGTAACAGTGCACCAGCGATAATTTTGCACCAGCTGGGACTCCATGACCCCCATCCATGACATGAATGAACTGGAGAGCCAGGGAATGGTCAGAAAGACTCACTCACCCTTTTGTAGTCCTACGTGGCCAATGTGTAAGTCCAATGGGGAGTGGAGACTGACTGTGGACTGTTGGGGTTTGAATGACTCCACACCACCACTGAGCACTGCCATGCCGGACATGCTGGAGCTTCAGTATGAGCTGGAGTCCAAGGAAGTAAAGTGGGGCCACCATGGACATTGTAAATACATTTTTCTCCATTCCTCTGGCAGCAGAGTGCAGGCCACTTCGCTTGTGCAGTACACCTGGAACCAACTGCCCCAGGGGTGAAAGCACAGTCCCACCATCTGCCGTGAACTGATCCAGACTGCACTGGAAAACGGTGAGGCTCCAGAATATTTGCAGTACATCAACGACAACATCATATGGGGGAGCACAGCAAGGGAAGTTTTTGAGGAAGTGGAGAAGATACTCCAGATCCTCCTGAAGACTGGTTTTGCCATAAACCCAAGTGAGGTCAAGGGATCTGCCTGGGAAATTCAGGTTTTAGGAGTAAATGGCAGGATGGATATCATCAGATTTAAATGGACGTGTTCAATAAATAGCAGCTAGGTCCCCACCAAGAGGCATGAAGGAAACACAGGTTTTCCTAGATACTGTGGGGTTTGCAGAATGCATATTCCAGATCACAGTCAGATGGTAAACCCATTCTATCATGTGTCATGAAAGAAGAATGATTTCAAGTGGGGTCCTAAACAACAACAAGCTTTTCAACAAATTAAACAGCAGCTTGTTCATGGAGTTTCCCTGTAAATTGTTCTCAACTCATGATCTTTGTGTTTTGTGACTCCCATTGGAGGGCGAGGGGGTCTTTTTTAGTGGGAATACTAAATTGGAGAATACCATTCCTAAACTATGACAATGGTTCAGAAGGGACAGTCAAGGCAAGAGGGGCAGAGGGGTTGCCCTCTACAT
>VYZT01003353.1:9262-51783 GCA_013400735.1 Pomatostomus ruficeps
CCTGGAGCAGGCGATGGAGAGTTGGTAGAAAACACGCAGCTTTGATGGAGTCACGGTCACAGCCAGTCGGGGAGCAAGGATAGAAAGCACCCAGTTGGAGACAGACGCCTGCAGTGATGGCAGATCCTCTCTCGAGCTCCAGCAGCCTCTGTCTCTGGATGTCCAGCAGCGAAGAAGAGTACCCTCCAGCTCTGCTTGGCTCTCTTTTAACTTGTCCCCAGTCTCAGTAGCCCTGCCCCTCTCCGAGGGGAAACAATCCCAGCTATCAGAGAGTCCAGATAAGGGCTAGCCAGCCGCACCCATCTTCAGAGTCACCCCTTTGTCTCATCTTAATCACCCCCATTATGGCTTTCCAGTAACTAATCACTCACCCATTATTGCTTTCCAGTAACTAATCACTCGCCCATTATTGCTTTCCAGTAACTAATCACTGACCCATTATACCCTCCAGCAAGTAGAATGGGGAAAAAATTCCAACACAGAGAGCTAAACAAAAAAGAAAAGTATTCCAAACCCTGACAATGTTTTACCTGTTTAGTATCACCACTCCGGGGGCCAGTACCATTGAAATCTTTCCTTGTATTTGAGAAGTTTGCAGCTGAAATTAGATAGTTTATTCTATTACAGTGAAAAGCTAAGCATGATCTCTGTGTTTGGAAATAGATGCAGAGAACATATGTGATAATCCAGAATTTCAAAGTGATTTCTGTTTCTCCTCAATTCCTCAGAACAGCCTAGGATAGAGGTCTAGTCCTTTTGGTAATACCATGTTTTATGCTTTATTTTTCCCCAAAGAGGGTGTAGACCTGGTGTGCTGTCTTTCTTTGTATTTCTTTTCTCTTGTTGATTGTGAATTGACACTTGGAATACCCTTCAACCCTTAGCACTTATAACCAATTCAGCCAGGGCATCAGTTGATGTGTCTAATAAGCTAGTGAACTGTTTTGTGGCAAAGTTTTATCCTTTATTAGGAAAAAGTCCTGGATTTCTCTTCTCTGCTGTGTGGGCCTTGTTGGGCATAAAAATTAATTTGTTGTGATCAAATCTGTCTACAGAGTGCAAGCATGTCTCTTTTTAAAGCCGTTGTGGATTACATGTTAATTTTTTATTACTTGACTTTAGAATACTATTCATTAGGCCAAAGCAAATAGGAACAGTGAAGCTGGATCATTAGTAAGGCTTCAGCAAAGGTTAGAATTTATGGTGAATAAATGCATTTTCAGGCCATGTGTTCAAGTCACTTATAAATAAATATTTCCAGAGCTGGTAGGATCTATAACATACCACTTTTTCTCCTTAAATTGGAGGAAATACATGACAGCATTTTGGAAATCACATGGATGTTTGTTTTCCTCGAAATAACCTATTCAGGGATGTCTTGTCAATAATTAGTTGAGATCTCCCTTATGAACAAAGGAAGGGGAAAAAAAAAAAGAGAGAAAATAATTTAAGATGTATCCACAAAAAGGCATTCTAAGTATGCAGTCTTTTGTCAAACCAGAATGATCTTGAAGGTTCTGTTTGCTTAATCTCCAGTGAACTCTCTAAGGAGGCTAAATAAGGTCCACTGTAAAATATCTGGTCCATAAAGAACTTTAGAGATTTGTTGTTACCGCCTGATGGGGATGAATCCAAAGTGTAATAAAACCTAATGATAGCAAAGCATTGTGATTAATCAAGTTCTAGAAGTCTGCTCTTTTATTTTACACTGGTGCTGGTGGTTATGTGCTTATATTGGGTCATGGTCTTCCAAAAGACTTTACAGGCAAGCCATGTCTTTCCTGAAACACAGACAGAGGTTTAATAGAAACTTTATTAATAGATATTTTAAGATAGGCAATGAAGAAAACAGCAATATCTACAGTTGAAAGTATAGTGGGAGGGAAAAGAGGATTTCAGTAGGCAGAATTTCAAGCTGGACTTTGTGTGGGTGATGAGGAAATAATTGTCTTCTTTTATGAAGAAACCTGGAAGATCTTACTTAAATGGCTGCAAGGATTTTGCCTGTGACTTACATCTTATCTGAGATGCATTGCCCCCAGTAGCAGAGTGCTTCTAATGCTGTGTACTGGGAAGTTGATTCAGTTCCCATTCAGAGACAATAAAACCTATTGGGTAGTCACTGTGGTTTTGTGCAGCAAATGTGTACTTTACAGAGGCATTGAGCTAATGATCCGGCACAGCTCTACTTTAAAACTGTGAGATTTGCAAGGATAGCAGGGTTTGATGGTACTGTGTGCTCATAGGCCTGTTATAGTAAGATGTAATGTCCTAAAAAGCGCATGTGGTTTAAAAAAATGGGATGGAAATGTTAGGAAATGTTCTTATGTAATTAGCCTAAGTATGTATCCAGCTGTTACCGTACCTCTGAAACGCTGTGTGTGATTGCACCGGAAATATTTGTGAATAGTCCAGGGCTGGATAAGGAGCTGTGCGTTCACTAATATTTGAGCAGATGATCTGAGCTGTGACTCATGGTTTGAGCCATGGTATGTGGTGCCCATAGTGTGCACAAGCTCATGAATGCCTTCATTCATCCCATCTGTTAGGATGGCAGCGTGCCCACATACAAGTGGATTGGTCCCTTTCCTAGGAAGCGTAGTGCCAGACTGTTATGAGTTTGGATGGCAAGCTTATCTAACATTGCAAACAGCATCTCTGCTGCAGGAAATCCCTTTGCAGTATTAGGACTGGAGCATCAATAGGTGACTCGATGTACCCAGGAGGATATCTGACGTGTTGAAAGAAACTACTGAAACACAGCAGAAGGAAGACTGCCCATCCCTCAGCATGGCAGGATACTGAGAGGAAGTATCTGATGGCTTGCTGCCTAGCAGAATTGCCTAGAGACAGCCCTAGACAGCTGTTGCAGTCAGGCAAGGGCAGATGGTGCTGGGCAGTGGAACAGATCAGATGGATCTCTTCACAGTACCTCCTAGATGCTTGTTAATGGAATTAGCCCAAAAGGCATTATCTCGAATGGCTGTGTCATGTCCTGCATTGAACTGAGCAGAGTACTTGCAGAAAATTCTGAAGTTCAATTTAAAAAGTAGATAGTTTTCCTGTAAAGTTCTTTGGTTAAGTGGGCACAATTTTAGGATGATTTGATTATTTGCATATGAGAAAAAAAAAATATTACTTCTGCATCACTTTTGTCTAAAGTGGGTGACTGTCGATGTTGCACTGTATGGACACAAACACGTGTAGCCAACTAGGCTGAGGAGTCAAAAAGGAGAGCCAAAAGAGAGAGCTAAAAGAGCCAAAAGAGCGTCCAAAAAGAGAGCAGAACCCTTTGACCTTTATTTATATGTTCTTAGAAATCACCGTGGATTGGAGGTAGAAATTACCACCCCTCAATCACACTGGTCAAAAGACAAATCTATCACATGTCTCCGCCTAGGAGAATGGAATGAAAACAACAAGGACAGTTAGCAAAAACATGGCCATGTTTACAACAGCATGCGTGAGAAAGTATTACAGTAAAGAGAAACATTGAAACACTGCAAAACTCAGGACAACAGGTGACTTGCATCTCAGATCCATAAGCAGATGATGATGATGCTCAAATTCTAAGCTCTGAATTTCATTTCCATCTATATATCTTGGATAACATCCCTGTCCACAGCACAAGGAACTAGATGATCTTTAAAGGTCCATTCCAACCTAAACCTTAGTATGATTATACAGCCAGTGGCAAAAATAAGAAGAGTTCAAAACTTTTGAACACTTTGGGGCTTTTGGAGTTAAGGTCCTGTTCAAAATTTTTCATGTTTGGTTTGAGGATTTTTAGCACTGACAATACATGCATTTTTTAAAGCTCTTTGGCTTCTTGTCTTTTGAGACATTATAGAGTTGCCCATTTCCTCTCAATATGAAGTATAGCAATTTGATTATTGTAGAGGAAATTGAGTTTTTGATCTATTAATGTAACTTCTATGGCTTTAGAATTGAAGTAAAAAGTACTTGTCTTAAATATATTACAAAATTGTTACAGCTGGCTATAAAGTGCTTGGCTTAGTCCTCCTAATGCACATTATTAATTGACATATAGTGAAGCAAATTCCCTAAAATAAATGCTGTAGTGCTTTTCTAGTCTATGGAGATGCGTATTTGAAGCCTTTAGGCCAAGCCCCTGTCCAAGTAGCTGCAGCTGCACTTTTTCCAAGATACTTGTCTTTATCCCTGGGTTATCTATGGAACTTGCATTAGTAGGCCTAATTTACTGGACCCCCGAAAACAGTGTAGGAAGAAATTATATGTTTGATCTAGCCAGGCTGAATCCCAGTCAGTGCACCTTGGGGAAGTGCACAGTATAAAAAATACTTTTACCTGGATCTGGTGCCAAGGTGAAGGGCAGAATTAACCATCTTTTAATGTGCAGAGTAAAGTTCATCTGAAAGACAAAAGAGCATTTTGTGATGCACGGAAGTTTTTCTCACAATTAACATTTAGCGCTCTAATAAGGTGGTTTTGGTATTGTTTTTTTTTTTTTTTAAGAATCTTTCTAAATGCCATTTATCTTTTAAGAAGCAATGGCACTGAGCCTATAAAACTCATTAATTCCCAATTTTTTGTGTAGACGAACCCTGTTATATTTTTGAATGTTCAGTTTTTCAGTGTTAGTTCTCTTTGCACTTTTACAGTCCTACTGTCCAAATAAGGAAAATTTGCTGTAATGTGTGAGGTGCTTGACTTCAGCTGTTGTCTTTAGAGAGCATGTGTGTCTGTTCATCGTGTCAGATGAATAACTGAGCTGGCTGATCGCTGTGTCAGCAAGCTAAGTCCCTCTTCCGTGTCCGTAATTCTCCAGCTCTAAACACACTTGACAGTTAGCTGGTGACCTTAGGAAGTCTCTTCATCGCTGACTCCACAAGTGGTAGCGTGACTACTGGAACATTGTTTTGGCAAGGATAATAATAGCTTAAACTATGTTGAGTTTAAAAGCAAACATCTAAATGCATTTGTCCAAATTACAGAGATGAGCCAGAGTTCATGAAGTCTCACGCACAACTGCAGTAACCGGGACATGAACAGCACTGTTTGGCTTATCTTCTTCTGGTTTCCAAATAATTCTTCCCCAGATCTTTTTGTTTAAGTAGTAGAAACTGATATCTAGTATGTAAGTGGATGCCAGGAGCTGGAAAAATGGATGATAATACATTTCTTTATGTACAGTAAAGAGGTTTTGTTACATCCATCAGCTAAACCTCCCAGCATTTTTAAGGAGATCATGGTTTAATGCATCATAAATGCAAAAAGGGAAAATGAAATATTGTCAGATTTTTGGTGGGCAGGGTAGTCTTTTAGAACCGAGGGATTCCCTTGTTCTGCTGAGAGCAGCCTGGATATGTGGGTGAATCTGGTGCTCATCCTACGCTCCTCACTCTGAGCTCAGCAGCCCTTTGCTGCACATTTGTTGTCATTTGAAGAAGCCTTAGCTCTGGGGATAACAGTAAGAAATGGGGGTTTTGATAAAGTAGAAGAGGCTGATATGAAACAAATTGGAGACTTCTCTATGTCATGTTCCTCTTTTTTTTCGTTTGGGTTTTTTGTTTGTTTGCTTGCTTTTTGGTGTTTTTTTTTTTTTTTTTTAACTAGGGAGAGTGACGGATAGAGTGCAGCAGCTATACTTTGGACCAGATTCTTTGCAAGAATTGTATTCCACTTGTATTAAAAAACTGAGCAAGGCTTCCAGGGCAGTGTTCTATAGCCCCTTGGCTCCAATCCATGAAAGATTGTTCAGTTTAAAAATTGTGCCTCAAAAATTCATGGTGCTTATAAGAGACGTAATGCTGACAAAAGCTTAGAGAGGGCAGTCACCTGAACATCCCAGTGAGCCCTGATGGGAATGGGAATGATATATTCTTAGAATAGCCTTCTGTAATGCCTAAGAAGAGATCAAAATGTACGTATAGCAATTCTTGCTCTTCAAGGCCTGGGTCCAAGACAGACCATGTGCAAGAATAGGTAGAAATGGACACAGGCCCTTGTGAAGGCACTGTTATGATTCTCCATCATATAAACACAGCAAGATCCAAAAGGGACTCAAACTTGGATGAAGTTTTACTTCTGCAATATCCTTCGCCACTGGGTGAAGGAGCAGTTAAAATGTGTTTATTTCAAATGGGAAAATGAGAATAGTTTTCTCCAACAGAGCCTTGCCTCTGCCCCTTCACAGTGAGCTGTGACATGCCAGCTCACACCAGGCTACGTTTGAAGTGGTGGTTTCTTGGTTGATATCTAGCCAAATGCCTCAGCTGCTCATACAAATGATTCAATGCAAATCAATGAGATTTTCTGGACACAAGCAGTTAATGTTTCAACAAGCAGCAGCAGAAGAAATTGCTGTGTCAGATTGCATGGCAAAGAGCTATTGCCCTTGTTCAGAAAATTCTATGCCTGGAGAGTTTTCAGACCTTCCCATTTCAGTTATCTGAAAAATTCTGCTTTCAAATCAACTTCAAAATGTTCAGTCTCTATATGCCAGTCTTTTTTTGACATTGTTTTTCTTGTTTGGAAGAATCAAAGATGAAACATGGTGTTTTCCACCCCCTGGCAAACCTCAGGAGACAAGTTACTGCTACAGCCTTTGCTCAGGTTCTGCAGCTGTCCTAATGTATATAACTGTATATTAGGATTAGCGGTTGCTGCCATTCAGGTCTTTCTGAGAAACTTTTTGCTGGATGCTCTTTTTGCCCAAGCATGGTCATGAATGTGCAGATACATTTTGGTTTTCCAGCTGATTTTCCAAGGAGAAAAGCTGCACACTGCTGCCTTTCCCACATGCAGAATTTTTCAGAATCACAGAAAATGTCTACATTTAAGCATGTCAAATCAGGAGAAAGTTTTTCACCCAGAGGATGGTTGGGCACTGGGACAGGCTCCACAGGGAGGTGGTCACAGCACCAAGCCTGAAAGAATTCAAGAAGCATTTGGACAGTATTCTCGGGCACATGGTGTGACTCTTGGGGAGTCCTGTGCAGTGGCAGGAGTTGAACTTTATGATCCTGGTGGGTCCCTTCCAACTCACTATATTCTGTGATTCTATGTCAGTCCAATAACAGTGGAAAAAAGCAGATTAGATTTTGCAGCACTGTTTGATTCAGCAAATCATATTTTTAAAAGAAATAGTTTCATTCTGCTGTATAAAAAAGCATGCTAGTGAAGCACAGCAGCTTCCATCTCTCTCTACCCACATCTGCCATTTTTGCCTCCACTCTTCTAAAGAAGTCTATGTCACCCAAAGGATGTAGTCCTGGGCTTTTGGCCAATATCCTGGACTTGAATTCCCACACAGAAGAGCATTTACTTAGGAAAATAATATGTGGCAGCCAGTAGGCACAATACTACCTCTGCTGCCAGAATGTACTGACTGTAAATGAAGCTGTGACAGATGGCCTGAAATGTTTCAGTGCTTGCTTTCTCTAGACCAGGATTACCTAATTAATTGGTACTATGGTGCACTGGGTTGTTTTACCAGGTTCTGGTCAGACACATCAAATGCATGGGATCTAGGTCTGCTGGAGTAAGCAGGGTCTACAGGTGGGGTAAGGGCAGCTTGCCAACAAATCCCTGTGACAGCAGGCTCCTGGTGGGGCCAGATGAATGGGAAGGAATATGGGATCAACCCTTAGGACACCAGGGACAATGTCTGTTGGACTGAGAAGAAATGGACTCCTGGTTCAAATTGTGACTGAGTTCACTGAACAACCCTGTTTTAGAGCTGAGTGGTATTTTACTTGATAGTGAAGCTTCTATATGCACTATACCTACAGAAGCAGCTTTCTGTTACTGTGTATGGAGTGTTGACCTTGTGCATGGTCTTTGGTAGACGGGGAAAAAAGCTGGTAAGACCCCTTTTGTTGTGATTAGAGAAATATATAGGTGAACAAAAAGGTTATTTTCCTTAAGAAAGTGGTTATACATAGGGAGATTTGGTGTCGCTTAGGCAAAATATATGGAGAAGAAAGAGTTAAATGTGTAATAAGTATTTTGGATAGAAAGAGGCTAGTGCAATCATTTTTAGTTTGGCAGAGAAAAATGAGCAGCTATCATTTTGCTAGGTTTATTAGGAGTGACTTTGAAGTGTAACCTAGTAACTACAGCCTATCAAACCAGAATTAAGCCAGCTGCATATTACTTGAATAGCTGAAGGAAAATGGCCTTGTCTGTTCTATCCTCTTCTCTGGGTACATGTTTTCACTCAGTTAAGAAAAGTCAGTGGAATTGCATTTAAAAGTGTTGTCACTTCACAGTCTGTCACAGGGCTTTTGCCAGCTCCCTTCAAAAAAGAGTTGGTGCCTAGAACTGTGCCAGCTGGTTGATCTGATCATCCCGATGCTTTACTAGAAAATCTAAATATACAGCAGTACAAGCTGAAATGTGTCTGCTGTCCTGTTTTGCAACTATTCTGCATTTGAATGAAGAACTACTTTCTCATGAAAGCAGTACTGAAGCTCTCTCTATCTTTCTGTTCTATAGGTTGTCATTTTGTATTTTGAGCCAAGTATATTTCGCTGTGTTCTCCTAAGATGGGTTCGTCTTCTGGGCTTTGCTACTGTTTATGGAACTGTGACACTCAAGCTGCACAGGTATTTCACATATTAATTTCCATCTCTGTGGGAGTATGTGCAATCTGTGTGGGTACTTAGATGGAAGAGCTGCAAATATTATCATAAACAGCTGCCATTTCTCATTTAAAAACCACGGTGTATTTCTCCGCAATTTTCCTGCTCAAACTAAATGCTACGAACCTGAGTTGAGAGCTATGAATGCTGACAGGATTTGAAAAATATATATACATCAACTGTAAAATTGTGCAAGAACTCCTGTTCACAGGAGGTGAAGGTATTTCCTTGAATATAAAAAATACAGAAGTATTCATAGAGTGTTCAAAATTTCTCTGCAAAGTGTTTGTAGAGAGATGCTGTTGAAGTGTTTAGACACAGCAACGGTGAGTAAAACAATAGACCATGGTTTATATACTTTCTATGTTTTCTTATGGCTCTTAAGTCAAGGACTGTTTTCTTCATGCAGTCATAGCAGAAAGGCTATACACTCTCAAGCATCAGTACCTGCCAGCAAAAATGTGAGGCACATTCTGGGTTCCATGGGGGTGGCAGTGCATTCACATGTGACTCAGAGATTTAAGATTTAGAGGTCCAACTTCAATTCCCACTTCTACAGTCCCCTTAAAAATTGAAGCCTTTTCTATGCTTGCTGGATAATATCCTAATACTTTTCCCTCTTTAAACTTTAATGAAAAAAATTACTGATACGTTCTGTAAGTATTTTTATTCAAGCAAAGAGATAAGCAGTATATTGATTCTTGGACATATTGGATGAAGTACATTCACTCATCTTTTTATCTTAGTTTCATTACTATGTTGGCATGTTAGGTAGAGGAGGTTTGATATTATGCTCATAAACTGAATGAGAACTAAAAATATCTTGTGTTTCATGATACATTATTGACTTGTCACATTTTAGGTGGAAACCCTCTTTTCCCATTAAAACAGAGCTCCTTCCTGCAGCTCCCCTTTATTTATGTCCCTGGTTACAGCCATACACTTAGGCTAGTAAACTCTAATTGTAGAATGCTTTGTCTGGCCACATCTTTGCGCTGAAACTGATTAAGAAAATCCTACACCCTCTTGGTATTTTCTGGGAAGAACAATTTCTGATGCAAAAAGTAAAACAGCTAGAGCAGTATAGAAGAGAGGGGGCTGGCGACTTTGCTTGGATGCTTTGTTATTTGTAGCTCAGATGGATAAAAAGCCTAAAACTATGGGTGGCTCATGTTGTCACTGCAGTTCTGCTATCCTAACAGGTTGTTTATATGATTTTACATTATGTGAGGAAGCAGCTGTCCTAACAGGACAGTTGATCTTCCATTCACATTAAGTGAGGATAGGGTGCAAAATTGAGCAGAAAGTCTTGCACTTCTGCTTTGCTCATTCAGCTGTTTGGTGTTACTTGGCACCTGTGCTGACAGGGTCAGCAAACAGGACCAAATTGAATAAGAAACCAAGAATGCACTACATTCTCATCCTTGACCATCACAAAGCAATGAAGGATAGCAGCAGACTGGACTGTATCAATGGGACAGTAGCCTGAAGGCTGAGGGAAGTAATTATTCTCCTTTACTCAGACCATAGCTGCAATGATGTGTCCAGACATCAGTGAACTTAGATCAATTCAGTGAAAGCCATCAAAATGGTCAGGGCTTGGAGCACTTGTCTTGCAAGGAGAGGCTGAGGTAACAGGACTTGTTCAGCATGAAGAAAATATGGCATTGGAGGGACCTAACATGAGCTATCCAACATCTACAGGGGGGTGGAGCCATGTTCTTTACAGCAATGTATATTGGGAGAACAAAAGACAATGACAAATTGAAATAGGAGATTTCAACTTTATATGATATGAATTAATATTGGGGTCAGTGTTATACAAGGAAAGCATTTTCAGTGTCAGGGTGATTAAACAGTGGAGCTGGTTGCTCATGAGGTTATGAATTTCCATACTTGGAGGTTTTAAAGACCCAACTGGATAAAGCCCTGAGCAACCTGGTCTGGATTCGCTGTTAGGCCTGCTATGAGTATTGGATGGCCTTCTGAATAATTCTCTATTTCTTTGTGTAACACAAAGAAATATTTTGCATGTTAGTCTAGAATTACTTTCTCTAGGAATCTATCTCTTTTTTTCCACCCAGATATCCTGACTGTTCCTTTCCTACATTTGTGATACTGTGGTCTTTTTTGGTAGTGAATATCTCAGTCCCAGAGTGTGCCTTGCAAAGAACTGAATCAAGTTAGATATATGTTTTATTATATACATTAACAAGAATTATGCTATTAGGAAAAACGTGATGCTAGGAGAAATTTGGTAGAAAATTTTGGCAGATCTAGTTCAATCCACAGTCCTTAGAGGGTTGAGGAATGGCTTACTGCAGACACCACCAATACTCATGACAAGCACTGGTTCCCTCTTGCAGCTAGCCTGTGTCCTGCCTGGGGGAAGAACTAATTACCAGCAAGGAACTTGTGATTTTTCTGAGTTAAATGGGAAAACCAATATTGTGTAAAGGTAGCTATTAATGATAATGAGAAAGTCTAATGCTGTAGTTCCCAGCAAATGAGGTGCATTGAGTGGCATTGGAGTGTGAAGGTTAACCAAAGCCAGGTAGGAGTCACTGGAAACACTTGGGCTTTTTGTAGCTTGTTTTATTTTCCTGTAGCTCCTCACTTCCTAAAGAGGTCTCAGAGGTTTTGTCAGGGTCAAGAATCAAGGAGAGATCAGAAAAGAACTCAAAAGTAGATGCTTAAGGAAGAGCAAAAGAACAGGGAAGTCATGTACTGATTCATGCTTTGAACACCTGTCACAGTCAATTTCTACAGTGCCTCATCCTTAATTGCCTCGTTCTTATTCACTGTGCATTTTTAAAATAACGAGCTGATGTTTATGGGGGTGGAAGGATGGGGGCATGGAAATGAGCTTAATTTAAGAAATCTGGCTGAAAGAGCTATGAACATAAAATACAATACTTTCCTTAACAATGATTTTTTCAAAATAATTCTCTCAAGAAATAATGATGTTTCAAATTTAACCTTTTGGGTTTAAAGGAGCTACTGGTGTTGCACCTTTCAGTGTATTTCTGTAATTGAAGACCCTCTATGTCCTTTTTCAAGCCCTGTGTTTTATGAACAGGTAATCTCATTATTTTTAATACTGTATGAACTTTTGTCATGTTGATGTCAGGATTAATACAGAATCCTTAGTTCTGGACTAAAGCATAAGAATGAAACAAATTCACATACATAGAGACAAATGTATGCATTTGTGTGTGTATACATAGGATAGCTTTCAGATATTTTAGGAAAAGGAAACCCAGGAATGGGGTCTCTAGTTTGTGGGAATCTCCTCTTCTTTTATTAGTAAGAGAAATGGAGGAGAGTAGGAAAGTGAGGAGAATGAGAGGGTATGGGGAAGATCATGTTTCAGGTATGGGAAACATGGCAATGACATAATCCACACTTTTGGTAAGCAGTGATGGTGGGATGGGAGTGTTAGTGGGAGAACAAGATGTTAACACTATGATGCAATTCCACATTTCACTAAATGCTGTGCTAAGATTATATTGCTGTGCTTTGCCATCTGGTACAGTTGGAGCAAGTAGTGGACCTTCCTACAGGTTTTGGAGGTGGTAAAGAAAGGAGGAGAAAAAAAGTGTGGGTAGTGTGCAGGTGTTTAAAGGCATGTTTTAGTGGGGACATGATTTAGTGGCTCATTTGGCAGTGTTAGGTTTATGGTTGGACTTGGTGATCTTAAGGGTCTTTTCCACCCTAAACAATTCAATGACTCTGTGATTTTCTGGGTTGTGGTTCACTATCTTACCAAAGAGGAGACTACGCTAGCAGAGCACCAAAAGAAGATGTCAGTTTGCTTCTTGAAGCATCAGTGGTGAGGACATGATGTCCTGTTCCAGCCAGGACATGGTTAAAGCTAGCATCAGCCAGGAGGGGCATGGCCAGGCCTCGGGGTTTTTGGATAGGGACTCACACCATGTGCAGGGGGACCGATTGGGTGTGCGGTTGTGTGGTGGGTGGGGAGCACTTGCATGTGAATCGTTTGCCTAACTTGTACCCTCTGTTATTAGTATTGTTTGTTGTTACTGTTTGTTTTATTTCATTGCTGTTTCTGGTAAATTGTTTGTACCCTGTGATCTTTACCTTTTTGTGCTTTCAGTTCTTCTCTTCATCCTGCCACAGGGCGAGGTGCAGGGAAGTGAGCGAGCAGCGTGTGATCTGGTGTGTTTCAGTGGGAACACTAAATTTGGGAATACCATTCCTAACCACAACACATGGCATATATGACCTCCCCTAGGTCAGCTAGGGCTGGGAAAGAGGATACAGATGATTGTTTCTAAAAGTTCTGGTGGGAATGTGGTGCAGAAAGGGGCAGAAGGTACCTTGGCAGTTGGAACCTGTACAGCTGGATAATCCCTAGGCCAATATTTCAGAGGCCATATTGCCAATAGGTGACAGTTCCATAGTGCCAATATGCCACTACCCAATGGTTCCATGAAATGGGACACAAGTGATGAAGCCTTGCAGAGTGAAGTTTCGTCCTGGAGAAGTGGTTACTGTGTAACTCAGCTTAAACTGGAGCAAAGTGAGATGAGCATGGGCTGCAGTGGTGAACCACCCTGTTTTTTTGAAATGAGTCACGCCTTTATGGTTATTTTGCTTGAACACTCAAAAAAAGTGGAGGATTTACTTCCTATTGAATTATTCTTTTTTCTTGTGGAAGGTAAGAGTGAAATAGCTTCAGACAGATGCATTCACTGTTGGATTTTGCCACTGGATATGGTCCATAGTGATTTCTGTAGTCGTTATCTCACATGAAACAAAAGGAGGAAAAATTGTTTTCAAGGCAGATGTTACTGTTGCAGAGATGCCATGTCCAGAGTGCTGGTCTGATACTGCCTTGTTGAATTGTTTGGGTTTTTACTGCTTTAACTTGACAGACAAAATTTCAGTCTGTTTGCAATGTAGGAAAAGGAGTGGTTTGGTCCAGCTGTAGAGATTTTTACACTGTTGGGACTTTCTATAACTATTCCAACCATTTTTCTGTCTCTTTCCTACAAGTGGCATATTTTAGCACCTGAGGTGTATGCACTGAGTCCTACAAAGCTTTGGGAAAAACAGTTTTGGGGTAGAAAACAGACCTTATGCATGTTCCCACAGAGCAAAGGCTGAAACCTGCAGCACCAGCAGGTCCTTCTTTGCCTGGTGTGTCCTGGGTGGTAAGTGGCCACACTGTGCTGGTGGCTGCCACACTGTGCTGGTGGCTCCCACACTGTGCTGGTGACTCCCACACTGTGCCTTGGGCCTGGCTGCTAGAGAAAACAGCAGAGAAATGAAGGTTTTAAGGGCTGGGAACACTGTGGAAGGCTGGCGGATGCAGGTTAGGGAGGGAAGAAGCTGGGCTTGCTGAAAAAGTGTCTGCACATACAGTAGGAGTTCATAAGGAATGAAGTTTCACTAATCAGATCAGCCATGGAAAAATGTTTTCTTGTTAGCAAGCCTTAACCTAATTAATTCATTTCATGAGTATAATTCATGCCTCTTCTCTGCTGCAGACCTTTGCTACTTTGTTTACTTATTTTTATGGTACACAACAAACACAGCTTTAGACAGTAAATTCCATATAGCATTCTTGCATGATGCACATTCATGAAATTCTCATTTTTGCAGTTCTTCTGGATTAAATGAGTCACATTCTGTTGTGCTGTGGCTTTTTTCTCAATAAAATCTGCATTATCAAAATCCTATTAAGGGAACCACAATCCCTGCCATTCTCAAGCAATAACTAGCCTTAACTAGACAGTATAATAGTTCAGTTTCATATTTCTGAATAAAATATCTACTTTCTTATGTATAAACTAGTAAAATGTAGCACAGCTGTTAGAAAACACAGTGCAGAATTAATCTTGATGGAGCACCATGTAGAAGTGAGACTAATAAACACTATCTTAAAGCAAAAAAGCAGCATATAATGTATTTAAGATTATTAGAGCACTGGGATCCTGGAAAATATTCTCATCCATATTCCTATTAATATTTAATTTATATAAAAATGTTGTAGATACAGCTGTACAGTTCCATGGGCTGGTTTTTTAATCACCTTAATGTAGCAAACATTCTGCTTTATCATAGCAGACTGAGTTTGGCTAGGAAAGTTCAAAGAGAAGATAAAGAAGTTATCTGGTGTTTTACTATTCAATTACATTGTTATAAAAATTAGAAAAAAACAGCAGTGGGTTGGAAGGCACTTTGTAATGATCCACAGGTTTCACAAGACCTCTCAGATATCTTTTGATGGTATGCAAGAGCATCCTGGCAGATATTGTGAGAAAGGACGGGTTTTATGCATCAGGTTAACATAATAGCACAAGGGCTTCAGAGCTGGAATGGGAACCTGTCCTTTCCAAGACCTTATCCAAGTCCAGGACCTCCCTCAGGTAGCTAAACTGTGTGCTGTAATGCAATGCCTTCCAGATGGGAGTGCGTTGGTGCATATCTTTGCAGGACAAGTAATAATAGGTCTACAGACTGATTTCTTCTCAAAGGATGGAATTGGTCAGTGGAACAAGGTGTCTCTGCTGGATGGGATTATGGCCTAAAAGAGAAACCAGGCATTACACTGCAAGACTTGAGTTACAGCTATTTGTGGAGGAGCATGATGAAGGAGTTAAGTATGTGACTCACAGACGGGCTGATCATGGTGGAAGCAGAGATTTGCAGATCACATACACTGATTGTTAGTGAAGAATCATGACTGGAGAGGAGGCTTCTGGTGGACTACTGTGAAAGATGAAGAGTAAGCCTGATACTATTTAGCATTTTCAGTTGCAATGAACTATGAAGCACAAAATGATTACTCACAAAATTCTTGTATAACAAAGCTTGGTGACATAGTAAATTCTGTTTCAGAAAGTACTGTAATGAAAAGTATTCTTTACTAGAGTCATAGAATATCTTGAGTTGGAAGGGAACCACAAGGATCATCAAAGTCCAACTCCTGCCCTGCACAAGACAGCACCAAGAATCTCACCATGAGCCTCACAGCATTGTCCAAACACTTCTTGAACTCAGATAGGCTTGGTGCTGTGACCACTGCCCTGGGGAGCCTGTTCCAGTGCCCAACCACCCTCTGGATGAAGAACATTTTCCTAATATCCAATCT
Source organism: Pomatostomus ruficeps (assembly GCA_013400735.1). NCBI lineage: Eukaryota > Metazoa > Chordata > Aves > Passeriformes > Timaliidae > Pomatostomus > Pomatostomus ruficeps. Next base: position 25,010 of record VYZT01003353.1, read on the forward strand.
AAACCTCCCCTGACACAAACTCAGGCCATTCCCTCGGGTCCTGTCCCTGCGCACCACAGAGAAGAGATCAGTGCCTGCCCCTTCTCTTCACCTCACCAGGAAGTTGTAACTGTGATGAGGTTTCCTCTCAGTCTCCTCTTCTCCAGCTTGAACAGCCCAAGTGATCTCAGGTGCTTCTCATATGGCTTCCCTTCAAGGCCCTTCACCATCTTTTTTGCCCTCCTTTGGACACTCTATAATACTTTCATATCTTTCCTGTATTGTGGTGCCCAAAGTTGCCCCCAGCACTCGAGGTGAGGCCGCCCCAGTGCAGAGCAGAGCAGGACAATCCCCTCCCTTGCCCAGTTGGAGATGCTGGGCCTGATGCCCCCCAGGACACACTTGGCCCTCCTGGCTGCCAGGGCACTGCTGGCTCATGTTCAACCTGCCATGGACCAGGGCACTCAGGTTCCTTTCCACAGGGCTGCTCTCCAGCCTCTCATTCCCCAGTCTGTCCATACATGCAGGGTTGCCCCATCTGAGGTGCAGGATTTGGTAGGTGTCTTTCTTAAATGTCATATAGTTGGTGATTGCTCAGCCCTCTAATTTGTCAAGGTCTCTCTGCAAGACCTCTCTAACTTCGAGGGAGTCAGCAGCTCCTCACAATTTAGTATCACCAGCAAAGTATTTAAACACTTAGTATTACTTTGAGTATTACTTTGAGTAAATACTTAGTATTACTTTGAGTTCTGTGTCCACGTCATTATGAAGATGTTGAAGAGAACTGGGCTGAGGATGGAGCCCTGCAAAACCCCTCTAGTGACCAGTCAGCTGATGTAACCCTTCACTGTAAACCTTTGCACCTGACCCATCAGCCAGTTGTTCATCCACCCCATGATGTGTTTATCCAGCTGTGAGCTGGATATCTTGTGCAGAAGGACTCTGTGAGAGACAGCATTGAAAGCTTTGCTGAAATCCAGAAAGATTACATCAACTGGCTTTCCTTGATCAGCTAAGGTGGGTTACCTTGTCATAAAAGGAAATTAAGTTTGACAAGCAGGATTTTCACCTTGTGAAGCCGTGTTGTCTGTGACTGATGACTGTATTGCCCTTCCAGTGTCTTTCAATAACTCCCAGAATTACCTTCTCCTTAATTTTGCCAGTCACTAAAAAGAAACTAACAGGCCTGTAGTTTCTAGGGTCATCCTTTTTGGGACATTGGGGCAACATTAGCAATCTTCCAATCAACTGGGACCTCTCCAGATTCCCAAGACTGTTCAAGAAGCATTACAAGAGGCCTTGCGATGAATCAGCCAGCTCTTTGAGTGTTCTTGGATGAATTCCATCAGGCCCCATTGACCTAGTGGGATGCAGCTGGAACAGCAGATCCTGTAGCAGTTCAGGGTCAACTGGGATTTTTTCATTCTCACAGCCATGGTTCTCCAGCTCAGGGCACTGGGACCCTCTTAGCCCATCATCAGTGTTGCAGACAGAGGCAATGAAAGCATTAAACATCTCTGCCTTGTCCATGTCCTTATTATTGTTTCGTAACTTGGGCTTAGTCAAAGAGATGCATTTGAACCCAGCCAAAAGGCAAATTAAAACTAGGGACTATTTAAAGACAAAAAATTATGGAGAATAGGAGGTTAATCAGTAGGGATTTCATTTTACAACAGGAGAAAACATCTTTGCAACTTGTATGTTCCTATTCTTCAGATGCATTTTTAAAGGAGGTGCACAATAGATGTGTCGTGGTTTAGATCCTGGCTAATGGTGAAGAACTCCAGAAACTTCTCACAGGAGCCATCTTTATGGCCCCCTCCCTTCTACTAAAACCACAACAAGATGGTTGTGGTTCAGAAAGTATTGAGGGCTTGATACTGTGAAAGTTAATCTGGTTTTTAGATCTACAAGAAGATTGAGAGATGACTTCTTCGGTGGTGTATAAACAAGCAGGGAGAGGAAAAGTAGTCACAAAAGACTCTTTAATCTGTTGGACTGAGGTTTAATAAGATCTGGTAGCTGAAAGCCAAAGCCAGAGAAATTCAAATGAGCAATCTGGCATATGTTTTTCTCAGAAGGGTGCTTAGCTATTGAAAAATCCAAATAAATTGGAGGACAAATGAGAAATTTTTTGTGCTGCATTCAGTTCAAGACTGATTCCTTTTTTGAAAGGTTCTGTAGTTAAGTACTACTACAAATGGCAAGAGTTTGAATAGCAAAATATAATGGCCTGTATTATACAACTGATCAAGCTGTATAATTTAGTGGTTAATCCAATATTTGGCCTTCATTTTAGAAATATGCAATAAAAATGATAGTTAAGCATTCTTTTTAGTATAGATCTATTAAGATCTTAAGCATATTTATAAACTGAAATGACATATAGTCGTACTGTTTGTTGGAGTGTACCAGCTGCTTTGACATTGATTATTCCTGATCTCTTAGTCTAATGTAGATCTTCAGTACTGGGGAAACCAGTTCCTGGACCAAATATTCTCACATATTAGTTGCTCTTTTCTGTATTTCTATGAAGGCAAAAAATTGCCGTTACGTTCTTGAAATATTGAGTATCTGATCAGTGGTAACCAACTACTGGTGACGTAAAATGCTGTGTTGCTCTGCTGTAACATACACCAGAGTAAAGCTGGTTCAGCATTGTACTGGTCTGCACATTGGTCAGTTATCCTTATAGATGCTTTTCTGAAGAAGGCCTGAGGTGCTCTAAGAATTTTACATGCAATATATTGGATCCATGATCTGAGCTGGAAATGCCAAGACAATGCTGACTTGACTGCTTGAAACTCAGGAACATATACACAGCAGGTCCTGTAGAAAGTTTCCAGATGTTGCAGTCAAATTTGTGAGCACATTTTTGCAGATCTTCCATTCTTCTTGACTTGCTTTTCTAGTTCTTGCATGTGACAAGCTTTTAGGACTTTTTTCATGCCACTGTTTTGTGAAGTTATGTATTAAACTTATTATTTTAAATTACTTTTTCTTAAACCATGTATTTTCTAGCTTTCCTATGGTTTTCTTGAGCCTGTGAATGACCATCATATAATCCCGAGATATTTCTCTAGCACCTCAGAAATCACTTTCTTGTTGGCTTTGAACAAAACTCTATATAGTGCTGAGAGGCTTGAAACTGATAAAAGAGCTGGAATTACACTGTCCCAGCCATCCCTTAGTAAAAGCCTTAATTGCTTTATGCAGGATCTAGCCTCAGCAATAAGTCTGCCTTCTATCTTAGACTGGACAGGTTTTTTTTTTCCTTTAAATCGGATTAACATAATCCAGCTCTGGACTTTGCTCTTCTGCACTTTTTTCAAATGCTTTGGAGAATGTGGCTGCACTGACCAAATCTCAGTTCTAAGTTTCTGTTCAATTTGCAAATCATACTTTTCTAGTTGAGGAAATGGCCGGTGTGTTGCTCCGGGATCCTTGTAGTGTGTGATTGTCAAACTTATGTTAAAGTAGCAATTGATGGCTTCTGGTGAGTGTCAGCTACCAGTGGCCTGTGAGGACATTTGTGTTGGTTGGTAAACCATGACACTGTTGTACCCAACAAAAAAACATTGACTGTTTTACCATTTGAATGTATAAAAATGTAGGGGTTTGCAAGAACATATGCTATTTAATGTTCAGTTTTGTCTCTGGCTCAGTCTCTTGTAAGGAAACTTTGTCAGTGTGTATCCTCAGAAATACTGGCTGGTGCTCAGTTTGTTTGTTTCCTAAGATGTTGCTTCAGGTCTGGGAGCTCAATGAACAAACTCCCACTGTTTTTCTCATTCTTGATTGGGATTTGCGTGTGCTGTATAGCTGCACCATCAGGACACAGATGTGAGAAGGCACAAAATCCTTTTTGACCATTCTGTGTGTTTTCCTACTCCTTTTAATTTGAGTGGAAAACATGATGGTGGTGCCCACTGACTATTTATACTCATCTTTGAACTTTATTTCTGTGCTTGCTGTTTCTCTCGTGTGGCATTCTGGTATTTATTTCTCTTTGCTCAGAACTCTTAGGTCTCATCAGAGATTCTCAGATCTTTGGCAACTATTATAACCTAACAAATGGATTTTGTGTTTCTAGCTGAAAATTTAGGTATGCCCAAGATAAACTATCTTGCCCAAAGGAGAATGTGAGTATGTGCCATGCACAGAAGCATGGGGCAGGACTACCAAACAAATGCTATTACTTGGTTTTTTCCACAAGATACAACATCATGTGGACACCTAAAAGCCGTAGAACCCTGCAGCAGTGTGCCAAACACAGAATCATAGAATTATTAGGGTTGAAAAATACCTTTAAGATCATTGAGACCAACCATAAACTTAACACTTACAGGCTCACTACTAAACTATGTCCCTGCAGGCCACACTTACACATCTCTTAAATACCTTCAGGGTTGGTGACTCAACCACTTCCCTGGGCAGCCTCTTCCAATGCCTGACAATCCTTTCCAGGAAGAAATTTTTCCTAATATCCAATCTAAACCTCCCTTGGCACAACTTGTGGCCAAATTGAGCAAAAACCCTAACTCTTAACAAATAGCTTAGGTGTATATCTCACTAACATAGGGATGGTGCTTCCAGTCCTCGTACTGGTGTGCTTTTTTTACTAATACAGCATTTCTGTGCCATATTCACAATGTCTCTTGAAGATGAGAATATTGCACAGTTGCCTTAGTGTTTGGCCTAGTCTGTGTCCTCCAGGTTTTCCCTGGTTAGGGAACCCAAATATTTCTTTCACATTTGTATTTGTATTTAGCCTTACAGAGGCAGGGTTGCATATTTAGCTGTCTTTATTTCCCCTCTGGAGAACCAGAACCACTTACTTCCTTGCTTGTTTGTCAGAGTACCAAGTGACTCTCTCCATTTAAGCTGTTTGCCTGTGGTAAACAGCATAAATCATCATAAAACTATAGGTCATTTGGACTCTTGTGAATGTGCTGTGTTCTGCCAGGATGTTCCTCACTTGCCTGTTCCTTGCCTTTCCAAAGTTGAGCAAGACCAAGAATGAGGCATGCTATTATCCTCTTAGTTCATACATGTTTTTGTTGGTAAAAGCTATAAAGCTATTTCGAATTATCTGTTTATTTATATGTATATATAACTTGCCAGCTTACAGGATGTTTGATCACTAACTCTGAAACTACACTTATTTTACATTAGCTGTGCTTTTACTTTGAGCACTAGGCATTATTTCAGCTGCCATTTTGACTTGTGAGCCCTAGATCACCTTGAGCTTGATCATATGATATCTTGTTGGTTCATTCATCACTCCTGTGGAGCCAGAAGCATTGCTGGTTTTTGTCCTGTGCAGGGTGTAAGAGCAGGCAGGCTTGTGTCACTCTTCAGCCTTTCTTCAAACACAGGCATAGCTCTAGGTAAGGCATCTTTTTCTTCAAACACTATGACTGGTGTTTGAAGAATATAGATGTCTTGTCTAGCACCGTCAGGTGCAGTGCAGTGTTTATTGTAGATTTTTTCACATGCCACTTGCAAAGATCATCCTGCAAACCCAAACAATACTATTTATCCCAAATCCCAAAAGGGTTTCCTGGGTGGGCTCCTCAGTTTCTGGAATAAATACAAGACTGTCAAGAGCAGCAAAACTGAGGACCCTGAAGGATACTGGAAATCAAAAGTAGTGAGACAGGTTTTGTAGCCGTTTTCTCAGAATGCAGTGAGCACTGAAGCTTGGCTGTTTCCTAGGCTTGCAGCCCGGATGCAGCCCTAGCAGGCTCAGATGCACGCAGAGCTGGCAGCATGCCCTGCCCTGCACAGCCTCAGTCATCATGCATCATTAGCATGAAAAGTCAGAGTCATCAATGTCATTTGCAAGACTTATCAGATAGAATACAGAAACCAAAATATGTATCAAGACTATTTTCAGTGAAAACAAAGTGTGTGTTCTGTTCCTTTTTGTCTCCATGCTCAGTTAGACCAGGCTTATTTGTTTTATTTTCATCTTCATGCTACATGAAACACTACATTTAAGCTGTTTGTTATATTCAGGAGTCCAAGTCTGTTTCTTGTGTGATTAGCTCTTGTTCCATGGATGTTGCCAAGTCTGAATTTGAGTCAATGTCTGACTATTAATTAAAAAGGAGTCCTATTATCTCCCTGTTTCCCCCCTGTTTTCTTCCTTGGGTTATTTGCTTGTGAAGCAAGGTCACTGCCACTGCATTTCTTAGCACCATTTGATGTCTCTCTAATTGCAATATTTCTTTTTAAACAACTACTCGCTAAAAAACATCATGGCTGTCAACACTTCTAATGTGTATGTGACCACAGAGTGAAGATGGGACTCTGCCCTTAGTTTATCTTTTCAGATTTTATGGAGATTCAGTCTTATTGCATTTTGCTCTCATTCTGTTCATGTTGTTGGCAGTAGGGTCTCATTGCTCTGTGTGGGTAGATTGCCTGTGTCCGTATTTTTTGCATCTTCTACATTTTATTTCAGTGAGAATATGGGAATGTTTTACCTGTCTCATAGCAATCAACTGTTCCTCTTTTGTCCTGAAAATTGTGGCATTTAGATTAGCTCTCCCGTGTCTCATTAAATAGAAACATTATTCTTGTTTTTCTTGACAACTAAACCTTCGACTATAATTTAAATTATAATTTCTTTCATTATTTTATGGTGAAAACAGAAAACAACAGTTTGTGGAATTCAGCTTGTCAGATGATACTATTTCTTCCTCCATGTGTGAGACGAAACACAGAAGATGAGAGTTAGTATTTTTCTTGCAGTTGACTTTTTAACTTGAGTATTTTATTGCAGAATGACAAATAAAGTTTCATTTACTTATTGAAGTTGCATGTTGCAGTGATGTATATAACCATGCAGAGGAGGATGAGTAATTGCATTGCCTTCTTCTTTAGCATGGGTGACAGTACTCTCTAGTAATAAATTTGGAAAATAAAAGTGAATATGTGCACTTTAGTGGGTCCCTAAGAACATAATTTGTGATGCTTTGTAGAATATTCAGTCAAAGCTCAGAAGAAGATCGTGGAACAAGTTATACAAAAGAGCTTCTACTGCTAACTATGCTTTTAATACTTCTACAGTTCTAAAGTATATTAAATCTTAAGATTTAATGTTTGATTTAAAAGCTTGTTACAGAAAGCATACTAAGAAAATATATTTTCTTCCATCTATACATCTGTATATCAACTGTACAAAGATTACAGAATCACAGAAAAACTGAGGCTGGGAAGGACTTCTGGAGATCATGGAGCCCAACTCGCCTGCTCAGAGCAGGCTCAGCTGGATCAGAATGCTCCGAACCATGTACAGTCAGGTTCTGATTTTCTCCAAGGTTTTTCTTATGTTTAAATGGATTTTCCAGGATTTCAGTTTGTTCCCATTGCCTCTTATCTTGACATAGGGCACCACTCGGAAGAGTCTGGCTCAATCATCTTTACTCCTCCCATTAGATATTTATATACATTGATAAGTTTCTCCCTGAGCCTTCTCTGCTCCAGGCTGAAGGGTCCCAGCCCTCAGCCTCTTCCCTTATAAGGGGATCAAGTCCTTCAGTCGTCTTTATGGCCCTTCACAGGGCTTGTCTCCACAATGTCCATGTCTCTCTTGTACTGGGGAGCCTGGAACTGGACAGAGCACTCCAGGTCTGGTCTCACCAATGGTGGGTAAACCACAGGATCATACCCTCAACTTGCTGAACATGCTCTGCCTGATATGGTCCAGAAGGCTATTGTCCTTCTCTCCCACAAGGGTACACTGCTGGCTCATGGCCAGTTTGATGTTCGCCAGTGTCACCAAGTCATCCCCTGTAAAACTGCTTTCCAGGCCCCTGGAATGGGCTGCCACATGGGATTGTTCTTGCCCAGCAAGTAATTATCAAGATATGCAACTTTAATTACTTTCACAAAATTTAAATTCAGACAGACATTCAGAAACTAGTTTCCAAGAAACTGTACCTTCCTTAGAAGTATTTGTGATTAACCTAATTAGCAGTTTTTTCTGATTGCCACACATGCTTACACATATTGAGAGTAAACATAGTTGATTGAGCATTTACCTGGCAATGGATCATGGTAACTTGGTATCATTGATCCAGCTGGGATCAGGGTTGTACTAGAGAAATTCTCAGTTTCTCTCTTCCAACCTTGGCTATTCTGTGAATTAATCAACCAAAGATGTAATAACTCCCCAGACGCCTGATGAGCTTTAATACCCTTGCCAGCATTTTCACGCCATTCAGTGTAAGCTACTCCAGATGCACATTTGCAGAGGAATATTTTAATAATAACAGTATTTTATAACATGGAAATTTTATTCAATGAAGTTAACTTTGTTTATGGTTTCAATTTCTATTGGTTTTGACACTGCTATATCTTGTGACAGCTAGAGATGTTCCTGATTTTATCTGTTATAAAAGTGGTTTGAATCTTATCTTTTGCAGGCAAGCTGAAGAATAAACTTTCCTTTCAAATACACATGAAGACCTTAGCCATGATACCTGCAAGCACGACCACAAGATAAAGTTAATATTTATTCCACAGGTGGAAGGAGAACACAAGGCTGATAAAGAGCTTCTTTTGCAGCAGAGTTGATACAAAACACTGCTGCCTGTCAATCACATTATAAATTGGTAAACATTTGTTTTATTAAAATGGGCACAAGACTAGCAACAAATATTATGACTAAATAATGCAGTTATGTGTCTTTCTGTACCACATTTCATTAACCCCTGTCAACCTGGCATCATATAATAATGGTGTTGGCAACCCAGCACCTCCTCTGAGCTCTGCTAAGTACAGCAGTCTGCATTGTGGATCTGAGAGAAGGATTGTGTCCAGTGGGTATGATTTTTACTGTTTCTCACACCTAAAGGAAGTAAAATAGTCAAGACAAGTTCCTCTGCTACATCTGAGCTATTTGATTATCTGCCATGGCAATGAATGTATCTAAGTAGGAGCACAACTCATCAAAGGCTGGACCTTTCAGTGTATCCTCCTCCTCTGTCCTCATGGTTGTAAAGAAATGTGTATTTATGATTAGCAATGGAGTGATAAGATTAGGAAGATGATGTGTTAAAAAAGTGGACATTTACATGGCTTCATTTGGATATGTAAAGATGTACATGCTTCTGGTCATTCAAAATGGAAGCAATTTAGTGAGTTCTCAGTAGCTCCCAGCATTGAAACACTCTGACAGAAGGAAAGAGAATGGAAAAAACCACACTCTGAAAGATATAAGGGCATAAAAATGGTGGCTTGTTGCAGTGTATAAAGACAGGAGAGGCTCCTGTCCCTTTGAGTTCTGATGTTTGCTTCCTGCATGTTTAATAATGAATTGCCATTTTAAAGTAGTCTGTAGGAACGTCATTGCACAGCAGAAAAGGAAATAAGTGCTTGCAAGTAAATCTGTGAGGAGATACTTTAGTGCCAAAAGATTTTGTGTATGGTGCTTTAGTCAATGCTTCACAGGTACAGTTCTTTTCCTGGTCTCCTTTTTACTGGATTTTTTTCAGTGCAGTATACTTAAACCAGTTTATTTGAAAAATCCTTCTCTTGAGCATCCTCTGAAAATGCCACTGGACATTTGCCGCCAAATGCCGACATCAGTGACACCGCTGAGCTGTTTGCTGCTGCTCCTGCAGGATCCTTCTCCAAAAAGACAAAGAGAAAACTCAATCTGATTGATGAGTCAAGGTGACCTGTTTTTTAATTGAAAAACCTCAAAGCAATGAGATGCATCTGACCAGAAGTAGCAGTGCTAGTGCCTAATTTTTGATTCATGTGCCATGCTCTTGCAGGGTGGTTTTGATTTCATCTGACTTGGTGAATTTTGTAGTTACATCAAATTCTCCACAGTCTTCTCTGTTTCTTGGGAATTTTGTTTCCAGAGTCCTATATCTCCTCCAGGTCTCCTACTGTTACTTGCTGCTGTCTCCCAGATCTAAGCTTGCTCAGCAGTCCCTAGATAGACAGGGAAATAGCACTTCTGTCAGAGAAATCTACTGACGCCATTGTTTCTTTAAAAACTTATCTTTAATGTCTTACAAATATAGCTGATGCCACGTGTCACACAGAGTTTGAAGATCCACAAGAAAACCTCATCATCATGAGAAACTTTATAAAGGAAATACAGTTTGACTTCCAAGGAGAAATCAATTTTCTTGCTTTTCATCTCCAGCAAGTAGAATATTCAAAAAAATCATTAGGTCACTGAAGCTTCTGTGATGACAAATCCAAACCCAAACTCTGTGGTTAGATCTTGTAAATCAATGTATTTGTTCCTTTAGAGCAGGGCTGGGAACCTCCTCCTTGCTGGGGCTGTGCAGACCATACAGACACCTGTAGTGGTGTGTGCATTAATGGGGTCCCAGGGCTGTCAGCCAGGAACTGTCAGCCTTGGTAGAGTGAAGAGCTACATCTGCCCTGTGAGCTGCATGATCTCGGATGCTGCTCCAGAAAATTCAGTAGCATAGTTGTATGACATTATTAGAAAAACACGATTAAATAGTTTTTAATGTTGTTAAAACAGCTAGTAAGACAAAAGAGATCACACAGGAACACATTTCATTTTATTCTGCTTTAGTGTAGAAACTTGCCATGTAATTCAGACTAAAAATATGCAAAGGATGAGATCTTTTTAGTGAAAGCTTTTTATCCTGTTCAGATCCACAATGTAGCACACACAACAGTTACAGTATCATATGAACCACTAGTGAGGTAGGATACAAAGGGTAAAACAGTGAGGCTATCTGTGAACATGTAAACATTTATCTGTGAAATTATGGTTGTTTTCCTTCAGCTGCCAACTACTGTTTAGTGTAGTTCTCAAAAAACAAAGTAGAGTGATCTCTAAATATGCTGTATTTTGGTCCTCACAATAAATAACTGCTAGCAGAGTGAATTTTAATTCACTTAAGTCCACTAAATTTTTATTCACTATTTTTCATCCAGTGAAAAGCCTTAGATTTTTCTTATATAGTACCTGAATAAATTAATCTAATACATTTACAGAAGTGGTAAAACAATGTAGTACAGCTGCAGTGGATTGCTAAATCTTTATTAAAGCTGCAACTTTTCACATCATGCAAATGGACCAGAATCTTCACCATCTTTAGCTTAAAAGGAGTGAGCTATTTTGGTTTTCTGGCCACATTAAAAATGCTGGAAAAGTACTGTCTTTTTTTCAGTCGGGCTCATCATTCTCCAGTTAGAAATACAATGCTTGCCAGTGAACTTAAGGAGGAGAAAAATGGAAAGAAATCACAGGGTCACAGAATATTCTGAGTTGGAAGGCACTCACAAGGATCATCAAGTCCAACTCTTAAGTGAATGGCCCATGAGGGGATTGAGCCCCAACCTTGGTGTTATTAGTACCATGATCTTTCTATATCAATATAAATAGCCATACTCAAATTTATTTTGGTTTGGATTTGGGCCTTATCCATTTCAAGACTTTCCCTGTTCGTAGTATGACTATTTTAAGAACAAAAGTACAAGCTTTGGTGTGAGGTTTTGCCCAGCTACCTTATTGATGATGCTAGAAAATGCCTCTGAAAATTGAAAAGGTTGTTAAAATTGTCTGTGAATGTTTTCAGTGTAGAGGGAGCAATGTTAGATAGAGCAGCACTAACAAGGAGGAGAATTTTTCATCCCAGCTGGTTTTACTCATCAGCCTTTCTTAAATAAAACATTGTGAGCCAGGTTCACAAGGGGAGTTGCCTTTTGTACATTCAACTGCACAGTGGTCTGTGAAGAAAATTTTGGAATGAAAGCCTTGGAAATGTTCTTGACCTGTTGTAGGAAAAGATTACCAGGATACAGTTCCTGAATCTGTTTTCACAGTGTAAGCTTCCTGATAAATAGTGACCTTGAGATCTTTTGTATTGCCTGTTCTGAAAGTCTTTGATAAGGGTAAAGAACTCAATGGCTTTAGATTTGCAAAAAGATAATAACAACCTGATGAATTTTAAAAAGCAAATAATTAACTTAGCCAGACCTTATACAGGCTGAAGGATTTATAGTCTTTAGAACAAACTACTAGCGGCAGTATGGAGAAAATTGTCTGAGAAGCTGACCTCATTTTTCACTGAGTGAGGGATGTAGTTATTTAAACATATCTGTCAGGAGGAAAGTATTGAAGTGGCTATGTTAACTATTCAATTGCAGACATGGAAAGAGATGGTTTTGTGCCTATCCCAAGGACCTGGGATTTTCAGAACTTTAGGCATCAGATTCTGTGGCTATGAGCTCTGTGTGATGTAACCTTAAGCCCAAGTAGCTGGCAAACAGGAGACATTAAAGTGTTCAAGGCCAGGCTGGATGGGGCTTTGGGCAACCTGGTCTAGAGGAAGGTGCCCCTGCCCATGTCACTGGGGTGGAACGAGATAATCTTTAAGGTCCCTTCCCAACTTAACCATCCTGTGATATGTCACTGCTAGGTGTCTAGGGGCAGATTGGTGGGCTGTTTATTTAATGGTTTATGGTGTGCTCTGTAGCATCTCTGCCTCATCTGAGTTTGACAGCAGAGTGTCAGACGTTTCACTGGCACTCTGTAGTTCTGCTAATCTCAGCAGGATTCGTGGGGGTATTAGTGCAGTAAGTGGTTTATTAGAAGAGATAATTAGCACAAAGCAGATGAGGATTTAATAAATAAGGAGACTTGGTCTGCATCACTGAAACCTAGTTACGTGACATGGCAAGTCCCCTTGTTGAGCCTTCTTACCTTCCAGTTTCCCAGTGCTTAATACTTTGATCAGCACACATTCAGGACAGGCAAATCCTGTTGAGGAGTGGCCATTTCTGATGAGACCTACCTGGATGATACAGTGATATAAACAAAAGCACTTCAAAAAGCAGCACACGCACAAGCAGAAGCTTCAGTATCTCCTGCAATGGGAGCTGGCAGACAACTGGAACAGATGCAGGCAGCAGGAGAGTGAGCTGGGGAGCAAGGAAGCACTGGGGAAAAGCAAAGCTCAGATGGTCTGTCAAAAGACTCCAGCTGCAGTTCTTGGAACTGGCTCCAGGCAGAGAAAGCTTTTTGTTCTATAATCCTCCAGGAAACTGAGCTTTTCTCAGGTGGGAATTTAGACTTGCAGGTGAAAGGAGAAAATAAAACCTATGCATAGCATGAAAAATGTCAGAATCCTAGGCTACATTTAAAGAAAAAGCATTGTTTGCTCACTTCAGGCTTACCTACAGATTGGCAGACAAAAACTACTTCATATCAATAATTTTTCCTCAAAGCAAGTAATATTTTTAGACTTTTTTGATCTTATTAAATATGCAAGAAAATGTGAGTCCAGTGCTGCTCACATGGGAGTGAGTGAGTGGTTTTGACTGCAATGGGAACCCTGTTGTTGTCCTGTTCCCTCCCAATACCCAGAGTCTTTCCTTGAACCACATGTGATTTCCCTCCCACCTTCCTCAGTCTGCTCAAACTCCTGGAAATTACGTCAGTGTTGATCCAGAAGGGGAACTTGCATTTAAGCACTGTAGGATTATATTTATATATGTAGCCTTAAAACTCATTTAGGAAACTACTGTGTGGAGTAGGTTAGCATTAAGTCATAATACATGTCTCTCTGCCTGCTAGTGACACTGAGGTAAAATACATCCTCACAGCTTGTTATTCTAGCCATACATTATAAATTTGTATTGTGTTAATTTCCTGCAATAGCAAATCGCTTTAAAACTCTAGGGAAGATGTCAAGGAAACTGTACTTTCAAAATCATGTTTTCGAAAGTAAATATAATTTGTTGCAGAAAATGTTTCTGCAGCAGAAATGTTGCAGAAAAATGTTTCAGAAACAGCACTGTTTCTCTCATTACTCAATACACAAAATTATCTGATGAGGAATTTTTACTGTACCATCAAGATATCCTCACATGCTAACATTGCCATTTATTAAACACAGACCTCCAGGCAAGGATTTGAAGTCAGGTACACTTCCAGTACAGAGAAGACAATCCTGCAGCACAGTCCCCCTCCCCATGTTTCCAGTACTGTTGGTACCTTTAGTTTACCTTGTAACTATTGAGCAAGCTTATGATACCATTAGTGGCCTCAGTGTGCAGGCCAGCCTTCACAGAACCACAGCGTGGGTCAGGTTGGGAGGGGCCACAGTGGTCATCTGGTCCAACCTCCCTGCTCAGACAGGGTAATCCTAGAGCCCATTGCACAGGATCGTGTCCAGATGGTTCTTGTATATCTCTGGTGAAGGAGACTCCATACCCTCTCTGGGCGACCTGTTCTGGTGTGTGATCACCTGCATAGTGAAGAAGTTCTTCCTCATATTCAAGTGGAACTTTCTGTGCATCAGTTTCTACTTGTTGCCTCTTGTCCTGTTGCTGAGAAGAGTTTGGATCATCCTCTGACACCCTTCCTGTAGATACTGACAGACATTGATGAGGCCCCTTCTCAGTCATCTCCTCTCAAGGCTCAACAGGCCCATAAAAGAGATGCTCCAGCCCCTTCATCACCTTTGTCACCTTCAGCTGGACCCACTCCAGGATCTCCATGCATCTCTTGTACTGAGCAGCCCAGAGCTGAACCCAGCACTCCAGATGTGCTTCACCAGGGCTGAGTAGAGAGGCAGGATCACCTCCCTTGACCTGCTGGCAATGCTTTTCTGGCCCAGGATCCCATGGGCCTTCTTAGCCACAAGGGCACACTTGTGCTCTGTTACCCATTGCAAAATCCAGTGCATTTGGAAAGGATAGTCAATTCTTCTAAGCATTTGTTGTCTTGCATGACAATTTTCTTGACATGTATTTGCTATTACAAAATTCCTTTCTGAAATAAAAAACGTGGGAGATTTCCTGTTATCTACACTGTGAAATGTTCCATGCATAGTGTGAAGAAATTGAGGTATTTTGATGGCTATCAGTGATACATGGCCAAGTTTGCTGGCTACACACGAGATGGGGGCTCTCAGAAGTATTCATACACCCACATAATTGCCAAAACTTCTTTTTCTAGTTGTTGTAAGTTTTCACTGGACAGAACATGATGCATAAGATGCAGGTCTTGCTGTGTTCTTGTTGTGCTGTTGACATGGCATGCCTCTTAGTCCAGGTTTGCTCAGGTTCAACGTGGTCAGAATCAATAAAGCAAAAGATCATCCCAAAAGAATATTCTCTTCAGTGGTGCGCTTCTCGTTTGTTCTGTGCTGAGGTCTTGAGAAATCACTTGGTAACGCTTTTGACCACAGGACTGCCCGGGAGTCTGCAGGGCGATTGTCCAGTGCTCGGTCAGATAGACGGCCGCAGAAGAGCAGTTTTCTCTGTCTATCTATTTACTGAGTTATCAACTACGCAGTGGGGAGCAGAGCGGTCAATGGTAATAAAGTGAGGTGGGAACAAAGAAGAGAGAACAGACCTTCTGGCACCAGCACCCAGATTTATTGTCGGGGATGCGGGCTACAAGAAAGACGTGGCGGGGGTGGTTACACCGAGTTTTAAGGGGAAAGGAAAGGGGTGGTTACAGAGGAAGAGTNTAGGTCTGGTGAGGTGGCCTGGAGACAACTACTGTGCTTTACCCCTGATTTGTGGGACATGTTAGTGATGCTCTTAGGTGTAGGGCCATAAGCAAGAGAAAGAAAACAAATGGTAGAGGCACACTTCTGAAAGTGAAGAGTATCTTCAGGAAAGAGGTGAGTCGTGTCCTGAGTATAAATGTGGAATAACAGGAGTGTTTTGAGAACAGATAGGTCATTCAGCTGGTGGATGGGAGAAGTACCTGGGCCTCCTAGAGATGTGATCTGTTTTTCTTCCCTGCCTGGTGTGCAGGCTGCAGTCTGCTGCCGCTGAGACTGGGAAGACTTGTTGGGCTCAGCCAGGAGGGTTGCTGGAGAACAGTGAATTTTCACGTTTGATGCTAGCTCAGAATGAGCCTACCTGCTGACTTGTCATTTTTGTATATTCCACCCCCCCAGCCTCACACCTTAAGGTAGACTTTTTGGCAGTGTGTGCTAGAGCAAGTTAAGCTTCTGCTGAACGGGCACCACTTCAAATTGTGTGTGAGAAGAGGATCCCTTCTGTGCAGGCAAGATCCTCCCTATTAAGCAGAGTGGCATGAATAACTGCTGAAATGTGTCTCCAGTTTAGGGAAACTCCAAATGTAAACTCCATGAGCAGGACATGGGGGGTTAATAGTCATATCTGTGCTTTTGGTCCTTAGCACTTTGACATAATTTTGAAATGTACCTTACTTACACTGTATGTTTGTTTTGGAAAGAGTCTCTGTGTGTCTTTCTTTAGGTTGTGGTTCTTTGTGGAAGTGTTTTTTTATTGTAGCGTGTTCAGAATCTTCATCTTCAGTATTGACTGGATTGTGGCAATTTAAGAACTGTCTTAGACCAGGCAAACATACTTAAAGTCTTTGCTATTCATTAGAGTATCTCTGTATTTGGTGACAATTTCCTGTGTCTTCACTGGTAATTCTACCAGAGAAATGGACTGAAATAATAGGAACCTATGAGTGAATAACTGTGATAAACTTTAATGTAAAGCTATGCTTTCTGTAAGGTACATTAATACTTTGGTAAAAACTGTCGGCAAGTCCAGCAGTGTCTAATTACAGCTCATAGCAATGTGTACTTTGTGTGTGTGTGTAAATGCTTGAATAAAAGGTTTTTCTTACTGTCTTTTACAGAAAAAAAGAGAAAAAAAATACCTTTGGCCGTGTCTTGCCCTGCTGGCCTGTAGGTTTTGTTTCTGCTTCTCTTGCTGACTTGTTTCCAGTACCAAGCTTCTCAGTTACTCAGTCTTGACTGGTCTGATGTGAGTTCACATGGGGCTTTTACTCTGTCATGTATCTTTGTACTTAACAGACAGCAAAGTTCAATGGACAGGCAGATGACAGGGAGACTGCCGCAGCTCATGTTTGATGTCTGCATCTGCCACTGACCCCCTTTGCAACCTTGGTGAATCTTTTTGTGTTGCTGCGTGGAGGCCGTGCTGTTGCAGTTAGACTGCGAACTTCTGAGGGAAGAAGGCAGCCTCTGTGTGCCTGTGTGGCACCGCGCAGAGCAGATGAGTTTGGCAGGATACATGGAAGTATCCAGACGCAGTGTCTGTATTTTTACCCAGGGTTTAGTTCTGTTCCTTGGAGACCATCCGTGAGTGGGGTCTCAGGAGGGTACTTGCTCTTCTGTCTTGCCATCCTGCTGAGTCCTTCTGGCATCTGGAGCAAACTGGAGCAGATGGTTGTTATAAACTTGTGCTTAGGAAACCTCGCTATCTTGAAAATGCTGTTTAGTGCTCACCAGCCACAGATTTTGAAAATGGTAACAGAAGGGCTTGGGATCAACCAAACTCTCCAAGGCTTGCTTCTGCTTCTGTGTCTTGTCCTCCCCTGTCACCTTGATCATATGCTTGGTGCAGTGTGGGGTAATGCGTTCATTCCTGTGGTCTTTCTGGAAAGCAGTCATGCCTGATAACCAGTGAACTGGTGGGGATGCTCCACACAGGTGTGGCTCAGGTGGTTTAACTTGCCCTAGAAGCCCCTCTTGTCAAGAGCCTTCGTAGCCTTAATGCTGGAAGCTTTTATACCCGGACACTGATGGTCTGAATAGAGAGGTGCTTCTGACAAAGGCAGGGAATCCCCATGGTTTAATGCTAGTTCCTTAACTTTTAGATAAATAAGGATCTAAAGAGTTGCTTTCCAGTTTCTGACAAAGTTGAAAAGTTGCTTTTAAGCAGTAGGAGTTACCCTATGGCAAATCTTACTTTCTCCTTGAAGCAGAAGTGGATTTACTTTTCAGAAGCCTTGATGGTGAGTGTCATCCTCCTCTTATTTGGGTCTTTTTCTGTATCCATTCAGCATCACCTGGCAACATCTCTCCCAAAGGTAACCACTTAACATTGAACCCATCCCCAAAGTCCATTTTGTGTCGATCCCACCTTTTTTCTATATGTACGCTCTCACTAGTGTAATCTATACTTAAAGTCTGCATTTTTTTTCTGTTATGTAGACACTCTGGCTCTAGATCTAATCCAGACCTTCAATATGTATTTGTTATGAATATGACTTTTGGTTTAATAAAATGAGGCCCGGTGCACTTTTATCTTCGTAAAGATGAGCAGTTATGTACTTGAGAAGACTAGGTCTGTGTTTGAAGTAGGTGGCACTTAGAGAAAAACCCAACAATTTGGGGAACAAGGGTGGGGAGTTCTTGATTTTTCCAGAAATGTGCTGATCTCTTCATTCAGAGTGCTATCCTCCAGCTCTACAGAGATACTGCTTTTTAAAAACATACCTCATTTTTCTGTGACTGTGGAATATTAGATCTTTAAATTTCATGCAGTTACCCTCCCCTTCAGACAAATCAAACTTCACAGCATCGGGAAAGCTTCTGAACAGGATGGAAGGTAGGATAGGAAGCAGTAAACCAGCAAAGAATCTGCAGGGTCTGAAGGTCTCTAATTTTGAAGGTGACACATAGTTGTGTGGTGATTTATGCCAAACATCAACTCCTACCATCCCTGAAAAAAGGAGTGCCAGGTATCTAAAATATTTCCATTGATTTTGCTGCCTTAGGACAACTATTTACTCTGATCCTGGACCATAAAGCTGTGCTGGTTCAGTATGTCTGAACCTGCTTAAGTAAGGGAACTTAATTATTTTGACGTTTTTATCTGATTTCAGTCTTTTCAGGATACCAGGTCTTCCAGCTGCCAAAGGCCAAACTAAACATGGGATATCCTGTTCATCAGGCTCATGTAACTTGGTGGGTAAGGGGAGGTCTTTATTCAGAAACCTTTACTGAGGTTTCAAAGGCTTCTAACTTCTGGGCAAAAGCATAATTTTTATCAATTGCTTGTTTAAGAAAATGTTCTCTTGCTTGTAAATTGATATAAGTTGCTGGAATGGGAGGATCATACAATATGCCTCTAATGAATAGTATTTAAGACAGAGTTAATTAGTCTAATTCCTCTTTCCTCTAATGAATTTAGTGTTTGTATGTTAGCCTTTTTTCTGTAAACAGCTGTCTATGGGAGTTTGACCTTTGAATAATGTGCTTTGTCATTTCCTCCCATTTTTGATTTCTTTTTATTGCCAAACTGCTAAATTTACATTCTGAGCAGTGATTTATCTAAATATTTACTGAATTCAGGTAATACAAATGAGGCCACTTACCTGCAAGGAGCCTTTTACTCTCTTTAGATTATCTTTCTCCATGTATAAGACCACCTTGAAATACGTAAGTTAATATCTGCCCTACATTATGTATTTTCATATGTAGTCTTGAGGAGTTCTTAAAATTCTGAATTTTAGAGGAGCATCTGTTTCTGCTTATGTTGTCCTAAGATCATATTTCCTCTTTATTGCTGAATCTCAGTTGTGGTAGGAAAAGAGTCTGATCAGCAGTCTCCAGGGAAAACATCAGTGTCTTAACAAGACATTTCTTCTGCTACTTATCGCGGGGTACCTAGGGCAAAAAGGGGAAGAAGTTTCCACGGAAATGGGGTGTTCACAGGCTGCTGAATGCATCATTTCTTTGTTTCAGAGCTGGGGCTGCAAACATCACTCAAATGTGTCAGTAAAACAGCTTTACTTAAAAGACAATAAAATTAATGTCTCGAGAGAGAAGCCTGATGGGCAAACAAAGGGACTGTGAAAACTGTTGAGGCCCGTTTGGATGTATCGACAGGAACAGGCTCCTTTCATTTCTAATTGTTTGCAGGAACTGCAGGAGGGCTGCTGCAGTCTTCACCTGAGGCTTGCCAGCTCTGGGATGTGCTCCCCCTTTCTCTCCAGCCTCTGTGGCTGCAGCTGCCCTTCTCTCTCTGTTGCTTTTTCTTTTCTCTCCTCCTCCCTCTCTCATCTTTCCCTGTTTTTCTACTGACGGAGAGAATTATCCTTCCATTTGTCGCAAAGAAAGCAGGTCAAAAAGAAAGAGCTATGTTCTGTGGAAACACTTTAGTTATATTTTTTGCTCTGCATCAAATCTTATTTAGTTCATGCCACATGAAGACCCAGTAATCTGAGATGTGCTACAACATAGCCCCCCTCAGCTGGCTCCTATTGCTTGTTTTGTGTGTGTATGAGACTGCTCTCCCTGCACATACACCAAGCACATGCCTGTGTCAGCCTTGAAAAATGTTTACAATAAATTTTCCTTTAGCTTTCACAGCTATTTCCACTTTTCATGAGCAGCTCTGATTATTAGGACAGATACTGTGAAGGTTGGCACATATTAAAAAATGCAGTGAAGAACATTATTGGTGATGTCAGAGGAGACTCTGAGACCCTTGTCATAGGAGTGAAAACAGGAAAGTTTAATATAAAGTAGTCAACTCTGAACAGCTAATGAAGGTCAGCTAAAATTGAACTTGAGGCAGCAGTCACTTATAATGCGTCTTACTCTAATCTTACTGTGCCCTTGGTAGTACTCAGTCACTACATCATATTTCCCAGCTGAATTTATAAGGTAAACCATCCTTCCCACCCCACAGCCTCTCCCAAAGAAAAGGTGTTGTGGTATGCCGCAATGCCTCCAGTGGGGGCACCTGGCGTCCGCTCGCGGTTCCAGGGGCTGGCCGGGCTGCTCGGAAGGCACAGGAGGGCTGGCAAAGGCCCTGTATGGGTTCCCCATGTCCACCGATGTTACAGGAGCACCAAGGAAGGAGGAGGGTCTCCTCAGATGTTTTATTTAGACACCAGGATCCTGCCAGAGAAGCACTGGCACTGCGTCTTACAGTTACATAAATACCAACACGAGGGGGCGGGGGAGGGTACAAACATCCTATGAGGTAGGAGCGAAGGGTTTGAATTTGGCGGGCTTTCTAAAGGATTGTGAAATACAGAGCCCTCCAGGGCGGGAAACCAGATACTGAGGGGGTAGAGGGGAGATAGCAGAGCCTGGCCATGAGGTAAACCAAAATTGGCCATAGCATGCCGCAACAGTGGTAAGTGTTCTGACTTTCATTTTTGTGAGAAAATCTAATTAGTATAGAGAGAGAATAAATCCATAGCAAGCACAGGTGGTTTTTTTGGTTTGGTGTTATTGTGTTTATTTTTTTTTAATGTAAATTGCACCTAATTGAACTTGAATCCATTGTACTCACCTCAAAGCTGATAAGCCAAGGTGATTCCTTGTACTACCTGGATTTGGGTTTGACTGCAAAGCTGATATGAATTGAGGGGTGATGCCCTGCCCATGTGGCTTTGAAAACTGCCTAATGCAGAAATATTAATACGTTGATGTATAACAGTTCTCCGTATTTACTGCTGTGTGACGGTGCAGGCAGCATTTCTGATCTAAGCACTGACCAGTGCTGTTTGTTGCACTCGGTGAGATGGTAATGATCAGCTGTAGATAAGATTCAAATAAGCCTGTGGGACAAGTCTATCTAAACCTTATAGAGACTGTGAGATTCTTCTTGGAAAGCAAAGGCCATAAAATTTATTGATGCTGCAGTTGCATTCTCTTGCCTCCTACCACTACCCACCCTGCAACTCTATTGCTGGCCATAAAATTAAGTTATTTTGTCACCTGTGGTTATTAATTTTAACTTAAGCATAGTAAATTTAATGCAGAGATATTTACTTACTGTAAATTTGTCTCCCGTGAAACAAAGGGGCACTAACTTTGCAGACTTATGTAAAGGGTATCTGTTTCTGTTAAAAATAATGGAGACTACATGTTAGGACATCCTGTAGAGTGAGCGTATATACTAAGAATCAATAAGCGTTTTATTCGTGCCTGGAGATTGTTTGACTATAACGGATTTTTTAAAAAAATCCAATTGCTATAAAAAGATAAAAAAGGCAACCATCTGCTTCACTTTCATTTAAAGTCTTGTGTTTAAT
This sequence comes from Pomatostomus ruficeps, assembly GCA_013400735.1. Lineage (NCBI taxonomy): Eukaryota > Metazoa > Chordata > Aves > Passeriformes > Timaliidae > Pomatostomus > Pomatostomus ruficeps. Next base: position 46,800 of record VYZT01003353.1, read on the forward strand.
TTCTTCTTTGTAGGTAACCAATTTCTGTTATTTTGCTGTAATGTTGGGACTTGGAAGAAAGTGGCTTTAAATTATGGCTTTTATTTATTCAAACATATTGTTGGCATCATAGGTTTTACAGTTCCTATTAGAAGTTTGAAAAATATTTCTTGCTACACTGAAAGAGAACAAAATTCAATTTAGAAATATAATTTCCTACCACTAAGACACTCGATATCTTGGGAGAGATTAATAGAGCCTTATGACAGAGACTTGATTTAAAGCAGGAGATTAACGCTGCTTTATCGGCCCATACCACAAGTGAATTAGCTCAAGAAATCTGTTTGAAGTTGCTGAGTTGTCTGTTAGAAAAAGGTCTCTGGATATTTATTTGATCGCTGCTGAGGACTTGCTATAGGTTTGTCTATCTGACAACACAGGAACAAACTTCACACCAGCTATGCTTATTTTGCAGTAGCATGTTGTATATTATTCCTTGTTATCCCACGGGAAGCTGGAATGCTTTGGAGGTCAGCCATTGGCTCAGGGGGTAATGTCTAATAAACTAAGTTAAAATTATCAAATGGAATTACAGTGATGTTCTGATTTCATTGATATTGAGGACAAAAAAATACTTAAGCAGTGTTTTAATTGGAAAGGTTCTTTCCCTACACTTGTAGTAAATCTTATTTTTATCAGCAAAAGAAGCCTCATTTCCTGTCCTACGTATATTTTTGGAGCACATTAAAGGTGTTCAGAAGCTGGGCCTGACAGGTTGATAGATACACAAATGCACACAACTAACAGAGGGAACTGGAAGCTAAATGTGCTGGGGCTGCAGCTGACCGCTGGTCCAGGTTGGCATTCCAGCTCTACTTCTGATATAAATTATATCAGCACCAAATGAGAAAAAACAATAAAAGTCTGTGGCAATCAATCAATTTCTGTCATTTGGCAGCGGTGCTGTTTCTGAAGATACAGACACCAAATTAACTGGTAGTCCTTAAGATCATGTGTGCTTTATTTGGAGTAAAGGAGAATTTGCATCATATGCATGAATAAATATAACATATGTGCCTGTGTGTACGCGCAAGATATGCACATCTGTGCACAAATGCTTTATCCTTTCAATTCTCTTGGAAAAATGCCTGTAGCAGCTGTAAGTTCACCTAGTCCAAAATGAAGTCTGCATGATTTTGTGTAACTTTTAGTTTTTATTTATCCTAGATTTGTAACATCCAAGGTTTTATTTCTAAAGCTCTTTCTTCTAATCACTTTTGCTATGCTGACTATGCAAATGAGTCTGCAGACTTGTCCTTCTAACATATAGATTGGATGATTGTCACAATGACATGATTTTAACCCCAAGCTTGTGTTTGTTGCCCACAATAAGGTAATATGTAAAGGTACATTCTCAAATGCTGCACTGCAGAGGTAAATGCAAATAGTAGCATTTTGTATGCACTAGGTATGCAATGACAAATGCTTAAAAAATGCCTTTTCTGGGTGTTTTTAACAGCATCCCGTTTCTTTGGAATGGATAAGAATTAACAAGGCTGGTGAGGTGTGTACATTTTGCTGGTGTGAATATCTGCATTTCATAAAGCCAAGAGTGTACCTGAAGTGTGCAGACACAAGTGTGGATGAGAGAGCAGCATTTATGTGCAAACAGCTCAAAGCCTGTTTGTGAGAGTCATCTTAGGGAAGAGGGAAGGGGAAAGTCCTCTCTGCTTCCAGGCTGGAGCAGCAGGCTTTACCCTGTGCCTGCAGCATAGGCATGAAGTTCTGCTCATCACAAGTGAAGTACCAAACCAATATCATAACCTGCAGCTTGGGGGTCAGGACAGCACTCAGATAGCAATAGAAGAGAGCTAAAAAAGGATTGCTGAGTGTGAGCAAATGATCAGAGGCATAAGACCTGAATAATAAAGGACAGGTACCTGGGAAAATACTGTCCTTATTTGTTTTTGCTTTAGGATTTCTCTAATCTTTTTGATTCACTTCAACAAAGGCTTGAACCACCTTCATAAGCTCAGTTGAAACAGGCTGTAGTCTCTGAATGTTGCAAGGAGCAGGTGACAGCTGTGTCCATTGTGACAAGGTTTCCATGTCCGTTTCTCTTGATGAGCTCACATGCAGCCAGGTTTGCCCCCATGTAAAGGGTGAAGAGACAAAGCCCTGTTACCTCAGGAAAGTTGGTAAGCCAGCTGGAGGTGTTCCTTTGTGAACTCCTGAGGTTTCCTCTGCACTCAGTTTTGAGGGGCTTCCCTTCCCCTGTATGCCATCAAGGAACCCAGTCACCATCTGGTCCAAAGTGTTGGTAAAGTTCATCATTGCAGTAAATGTCATTCCACAGGAATATAAACAGGCTGTTGCTCTATTGCATTACGGGAGTATTCACACCAGTATGCCAAAAAATTGGAATTTATTAATGCAAGTAAAATTAAAATGAATATTTTCCAGTGTAAATCCCCTTGGCAGAATGGTGGCTGTGACGCTGTTTGGGACACCTCTGACTTGCTATGGTGCCCACTGAGCCATTTGTTTGCTTGTAGGCAGAATTAAGAAACTGCTTGCTTTGTCCTGGTTTCAATCTGAACATACAGGTCTGTGCCTATGTTCTCTTCTGGCCTTTTGTATGGGAGGGTTTTTTTAGGCGTTAACTATTTCTGAGCTGTTAAAATACATTTTCCACAAAGACTGTCAGAAAAGAGAATTGAAGAGCTGGAGATCCTGCCTTTTTCTTTACAAATGTGTTTTAATAGTTAGCTGACACACTGTATTAAAATCTTACAACTTACATATAAATTAAATTTACTTGGCTTCATCTGCTGTTGAAAATTTGACCATTCAATTAAATATTCCTTCTGTAAGATGTGCTTCCTATGTCCATGACACTTGGTCACCATGGCCAAAATCTTTCTTGCCTCTAATTAATTTTTGAGACTTTTAAATAATTTGAACTCTGTGCTCAGTATTGGGGAATACTCTTCAATACTGGGGAGGAGTATCAGTTTCCAAGTTTCCAATTGGACATCCCTTCTCTCTTCCTATCTGTCCCATAACAGTCTCCTCAGACTTTATTTCACCCTTTGAAGTTTATCTGGGTTTGGGTTTTGTTGTGTTTTGTTTTCAGACTAGGGATATGGGAGTTATAGCTACTGTCTGATTGAAATTATGCAATCCATATATAGGAAGCTTTAAACTTACTATTCCAATTTTTAAATAGCCAATAACTGTGATAGCATTGATGTGGATATAGATAAACAGAAATTCCAATGAGAAAAATGAAAAAAGGAGAATTTGTTTACTTATTTTCTATAAAGCCATGGTTAAGGTTAGGGTTAGGGTTCTGTGAGGTGCATAGGGAAAGAATGGGAGAGAACAGAGGCTAACGGCAACAAGGGAAATTCCAAGTAGATATTAAATTTTTTTTTCACTATGAGGGTGGTCAAACACTGCAACAGCCTGCTCAGAAAGGTTTTGGTGTCTCTGTTCTTGCAGACATTCAGAGCTAGATGTTCTAGCTTTGTGAACAACCTGATCTATTTAATCTACTTTGAAATGGAGGTCAAACTACTTGACATTTTGAGGTCCTTTCCATGCACACCTGTGATTTGAGAAGTACTTAAGTTTCTGGTTTGCCTATCTGATGGTAACATCTCAAATGTGGATCAGCCACTTTCCAAGTGACTGTCCTAATTAGTGGAAATGATGACATTTTCTTAATGAGAAACATTGAAAAAACCTAGCTTTGTTTTCATACTAACAAGTTCTGGAGAAGGTTGGAAATGACACATCTTGGGATTTGCCTTTTACTATGCCCTATTTCATCTAAAACCAGTTTACTCTTGAAGAGATAAAACCAGTTAACAGCACTACGTAATTTATTCTTTCTTAATATATTTTTTGTACTATAGTGGAAACAAATCTTTTTTGGGAGATTTTCTTTTACATACTTTTGTTTCAGACATATCTGACATTAGCCAGAAAGGCAATTATCACAACAGAAAACAAGAAACAAATAGGACTTGCTTTGTGATTAAAGAGTCTGTGATTTTGCTCTTTGTGTTGTAAACTGCATGAAAGCACCTCTGATAGAACAAGAAAATCTTCAAGGTTATGTGTCACAAGAAGGCATCATTTTGTTTGAGCCATTCTATTTTCATTTGCCTTACAGAATATGTTTTCAATAAGATGCTGCTGGTTCTTTTCAGCTGTGCCTGCGTGTTGCTGTGGTCATCTGGACAGTGCGAATTCTGCTTTTCCCCTCAGCCATTTGAAAATGTATTCCAGTTGGAGGAACAAGGTGTGGTGACAGCCACCATCCCCTTCCCTCCGTGTCCCTCCTACCCCAAGACAAGCTATTCCTCTGGCAGGAGAGGTCTCTTCCAGTGCAAAGGACTAAGCAGTGAGTGGGTGACTGCATTGCTCCCTCTCTAGTGGTACTGGGCAGGCTCCTGCAGTGCCTCCTGATCCGGCAGCAAGGAAAACCATCACGTTGTTGCTCCTCCTGCTGGAATACACTTTGTTCCTTAAAGCTTAGAGAGATGTGACAAACTCCAGGTTGTTGAAATTTTGCTTGGGGAGTATTTTGCAGACGATTCTAAGTGTATTTCTGCAACCTGTTTTCCACTGTCCATCTGGGATTTGGAAGGGGACCTGCAACACTTGCAGAAATGAAGGGAAGACCACCTTCTCCTGGCTTTCTGGGCAGCAGAATAGGTTTGCTTGACTGGGAACCAGAGACACTGTCCCTGCACATCCAACAGTTGCTAGAGACTTCATGCTGCTCACACCCACAGATTTTAAAAGGTGGCAAAAAAAAAAATAAGGGTGGAAGAACTTCAAAACTAGGTGAAGGTGTCTCATCTTTTGTGATACTAACTTAAACAGCTGAAATAGGGATGAGATTTTTGCCACTCACCCTCTGTTTTATTTAATGTGAAATATGAATGGCAGGTGCCAAGATTTGCTTGTGAGGTCCTATGGCACTCCCCAGGCA
>VYZT01003354.1:0-21666 GCA_013400735.1 Pomatostomus ruficeps
GTCCATCATCTTCAGCGCCATCTAAGATTGGCTCTGCTAGAAATCATGAAGAATTCCAAAAGCTTCTCACAAAAGCCATCTTTATGACCCCCTCCCCACTACTAAAACCACAACAACATACTAAATAATAAAAATAATAATAAGAAGAATAAAAAATTATTGAAATATTGCAATTAATATTTTTCATATTATTGCACTTTTAGTGCAAGTTTTAACAAATCTGTAACTGTTTCCATTGCCTTCATGCTTCACCTAATGTGTGATGGTGAGATTAAAAGATAAGGACTGAGTTAAAAGAAAAAATCCCCAAGACCATCTCCCAGAATCTCAGTTCCTCTTACCACAAACATGTAGTACAGACATACACTTGATAATTGTTGTTGTTGAATTATTTGCATTCTTTGAGTACACAAGAAGCTCTGCTCACACACAGGATGCCACTGTGAGAGATGCTGTATTCACACAGTACAAGCTAAACTCCCCCAGGAACTTCAGGATGGCTCTGGTTGCCTTCTGAAACCTGTGTGTGCTGCGCAATTGGCAAGGTTTACAGCACAACCTTGAAAAACACTTTACAACTAGGCAGACTGCACAAAGCAAAATCAAACGGAAATTTTGTTTTGCTTAGAAACACATCTGTGTGCATGCACAGACAAAAAAAAACCCCTTTATGCTAGGGAAAAAGACATGTAAATAAAAAGAAAATTACTCCAGAGTAGTTGTAAAGCTTTACAAGATCTTAAAAGCTATGCAAATGAACAGAGCTTCTATGTGCTCCCCAGGCAAAGCTAATTGACTGTCGATTTAAGAGAAAGAAAAGACCTTACAGTCTTGTGATATCTACTTTACTCAGTGCATAAGGCTCCATATGGACATATGGAGACCATTTGTGACTGCGTTGTCCTTATTGTTCTCATGAGGATTAAGCTTATTTTGATTCTCAGATATTGCTCAGCCATATTACAAAGGAAGAAAAAAATATACATCTGCCACAAGGTTGCATTCCTTTATGATCAACAGAGGTACAGTTATTTCACGCTGAATGAGAAACCAAAGACAAGTCTGCTTTTAAGTCATGATATATAGGTGTTAAAAAGGTTTATATTTTGTACAATAACTCAATAAGCATTTTTACTTATTATATTAACAACTGAACCATCGGGGAATTCAACAACTTAGGAGGGTTTTTTTCTCCCCTTGATCTCTCTTTTCCCTTTGTGCTTTTGCAGAATACTTGGTATCTGATGCTCAGAAACCCAGGTCAGAAAAGCACAAGCATTGCAATGTTCTTGCACATTTCCTGTTGCTCTTGTGCAACCACTGCTCTCTGCAGCAATCAAGGTACACTGCACTCTGATCCTTTGCTGTTCTTGGAAAGCTACAGGTTGAAGCCCTTACAAAAGCTAAATTGTTTGACATTTCTCTGTGTGGGTGGTAACATTTAGACATTTATGTGATTAACTGTCATATCTCAGATGTTACAAACCGACACTCTTGCTAGCAAGTCCACTAAATTTTTTGCCAAATCAAGACTGCTAAGATAAGAAAATGCTGATGAGTGTGAACATTTATTTTTCTAAGGCTTGTCCCAAACACATTACCAGTATTATTTAATTTCAAACCTCTCTTTCAATAAAGTATTTTGAGGAAAAATAAATAAACAAACAAACAAATAAATAAATATATCCTGCTTTGAATCCCTCTGAGCTTTAGCTAAACTACAATTACACAACCTACTATAATGTCCCAAGGCATGCCTGTTTCCATCTGTCCACAAGGACAAAATATCAAATGTAGCACATTTCCCTTAGCATGCTCTTCTCTGCCTTTGCCGTGACACCCTTCTCCCATTTCCTGCTAGTCCAAAGGAACAGTTTCTCCCTTTGGAACTTTGACCAACTCACTGTCCCCAAGTAGCTCTCCCCATCTCAGCTGAACCAGAAAGGGAATTTTGTTCTCCACTGCCAAGGTTTTGACTCTTGACTCTGCCATAAACCTCACCATTTACGTATTTTCAAATAATCCCATTCAAATAGTCAATAGTTTCAATAGAGCTGGCTCTAGCAAAAGCTTGTAGCAAGCATCCACTAGCAGAATATCCATTTATGGATATTTGATTACGAGTCTCCCTTGTTTCATTCCACCCCCACTACCCTCCAGAACAAATTTTCTTTCAACAAGTGGGGCACTACCACTGTTACCTTTTATGTTGATCTCTCTTGTCTGCTGGGCTTACTATATTCCCTTAAACATCTGTGCCCACCTGCAGTTCCTGCTCTTAAACCTAGATAATAAATTTTTCAGAAAAGAGACTACCTTCCCCAGACACTACCTAACACATCAAGTACCACGGAATGCATCAGGTATTTTATGCCCTATCAGAGCACAAAGAAAAAGAGATGCATGGTAAACGTTTGTACCCTAAATGTTTGAATGCAATCCAAAATGCATACAAAACATGAAGATTTTGGATGCCTGATTTGGTAGCACTTCTGACATTTAGGCTTAAGTAACACATCTCTATCACCTCCTATTGTTGTTAACAGTTTATCACATTCAACTGTCTTTTAATCAATAACTGACTATATTTTAAACTAATTTTACTTTAGCTGATAATTTTATTGAAATTATTCACCCAAGAAATCACATAGAGAATGTGAAAATTTAGATCTCTTGTCTCCAAATTACTACATGAAGCCTACTTCCATCAGCAGTACAATCTGAAACGTTTCACAATCAGCAAGATGCTAAAGGGGTACTCATCAGTACCCATAAAGAAAATAAACCATTTTTATGTGAAAGTTACCTGGAGACCTATTTTCTAAACCATGAAATTTAGCTACATCTCTGCTCTCAATGTCAGAAAGCAAGAGAGTATACTAATGGGCACAGCCAGAGACTATTAAGATAAAATATTGTAAAATAATTCAGCATTAATAAAACAGGAATAACTGACTGAAAAATCACACAGAGACACACAGAAAGGAAAAGGTTCACTAAAAAAGCTTCATTTTGAGATTACAGTATAGTGGTTTCAAGTAATGTATTATTTTCTTTGAAAGCAACAAATTGTACTGCTAAAATGAAACATCCACAGGGAAAAAAGAACCTTACTAATGATAAATTATTGTTATATAAAAGCAACCAGATTGAAAGAATACTCTGTTAAAAGATATGCTTTTTTTTCTGATAAGACAAAAATACCATCAGAATAAACATTCTGCAGTACAGAAAACCCCATCTCTTCCAAGAAGCCTCCGAACTGCTAAACTATTATTTCTAGACACTCGATGTAATTCGAGTACAACCACTTTAAGTGCAGTCTAAACTGGATTAATCAATAATGCATCAACTCCATGCTCAAAATAGCAGGTCACTGTCACTGGGGATTAGCAGGTATCACAGCTGGGAAAATGTGAGCACAGAACATTTACAATTCACCAAATACACGACAGACCAAAGTACACAGCCTGTACAGAGTCCAGGATCAGCCACCTCTAGTAGGAGAATAACAAAGCAGTTTCTTGATGAGTCAGGCCAAGCAATTCTGCCAAATGTAGGTTAGTTAACCAGCTCCTGTCACAGGGGCTTGGTTAGCTCTATAAAGTTTTAGCAATTGAGTAATATTCTGGTTTAGATAAAGATACACATCCACAAAAGGGAATATGGACCAGCAAGATGCCCATGCCCTGACAGCCAAGAAGGCAAGCAGCAGCCTGGGCTGGATTACCGGAAGCACAGCCCACCATCCACTCCAAGAAGCGATCGCCAGGAGCACCACCATTTCCAGCGTCCAGCACAGGGAAGACAATGATCAAGTGCAGCTAATTCAGTGGAGGGACATCAAGGCTGAGCACATGAGCTGCAGGGTTTTTAGCCTCTGAAAGTGCAGACTTCAGGGGGATCTAACAGCAGCCTTCCCTTACCTGTGAGGAGGTCATTAAGGAGGAAGACAGAGAGACTCTTCACAGTGGTGCAGCACAAGGATGTGGGGCAAAAGATATTAAATTAATTGAGAGGGGATCCAAGTGGATACAATAAAAAAGCTTTTCCCTTATGGGGACAGCAAAGCAATGAAACTTCTCCAAGAAGTATTATACGGACTGGGGTTCTTGGATGTTTACAAATGGATACGGGTTTCAAGAACTGTATGCCTTTCACCATGTACCAAACACCTTCTCCTTCCATTCCTATAAGGTTCTCTACATTTAAAGCATAAGGGATGAGTGATATCTTGGGCTGTTTTCTTTTGCACTTCACAGAAACAAGAAAGCCAGAAGTAGAGCAAAAACACCTCCCAAAGTAGATACTGCTTTCGTCTTTGCAAGTGTGAAAACGGGTTTGATATATGTCACATAACAGGAAAAATAAAAATAGTTAAGTCTTAAAAAATTAAGAACTTGAAGTCTGGCTGCTAACTCCAACTGGATGTGCTCCTGTTTTTTTTCAAAGCTGACAGTGCAAACCACATGTCTAAAAATATTTAGGTTACAAGAACATAAAACGAGTCAGAAATTGAAAACAACACCAAAAACCAAACACCCCCATGCTGTTCTTCTTTGTGTTCATGTAATTAAAATTAAAGCCTGCTAATAAAAAAAACCCCTGTTCTGAACAGCAGTTAAACACATACCTAGTTTTAAATGTGGGCTTGTGTCCTACTGAAGTAGAGACTTGAGATTTTAATGGATGCTTATGTGTTAGTCCAAATAGTAACAGATAAATGGAATTATCTTCTGGAGTGGAGGCCTCACACTGTTTACCAGAAGGGAAGTTTAAGCTGGCTAAGAGCAGGTTGTTAAAATCTGTCCATGTCTGCGTGGGTCTTTCTAGCATCTACCACCAGAGCTATCTTCAAGCCCTACAGGAGAAAAGACAAGGCAGCAAGAAGGCCAGTGGATCAAGCTTTCCAAACCAAAGCATTTAAAAACATAATTTACTTTTGTTCCCCTCTTTCCCTTCTGATGGCTTCAGCTCTGTCTGCCAAACACAAAATCCAAGGTAAAGGGTGTTCTATGGCCTGAGGTTCATGTGTGGGTATATATTTCTTCCTCAGTCAGTCCTTCAGAAGAAATATTGTTTAGAACAAATAAAACAATGATGAAAATATGCTACCAATCCATATTTTGTATAACAGCTCTTCAGTGTATTTTTTTCTCAGTTCCCCAGATTTCTTTGTGTCACCTTGGTGTATGAGTATTGTAAAAATTTGAATCCAAATCCAAAATGTGTGGTACTTTTTGCATATGCGAGATGAGGAGTTCTGATAGCAAATGAATTTGTAAATACAGACCATGACAGATTTGCAGAAGACAGAACTTGTCACTTTGTGTAGTTTGCAGGCAGATTAAAAGCTCACATCCTAATCAGTCTCTGAAATAAATTTTTACAGATTTAACAATTTTTCAAGAAAAAAAATGTTTTTACTGTACTTTGCATAGCTTTCTGTGAAACAGCTTACCAGTAGGCATGATTGACTGAATTGGCTTGTTGATGCTTAACAAACTGAGAATGAACTTGGCTGATTTTAACTCCTAATACCACTCAGAAAAGTCCTGGCTAATTATAGTTTTGCAAATGTAGAAAACGCTCATGCAGAGTTCTAAAGACATTAAGTTGCAGTCTTATGGCACTTATGGTTTATTGATTAGGCAAATGTCTTACACAAAAAAATGCATCTGTATGTAAGAGAGAGTCCTACAAGAAATATTGTATGTTCTTTTAATATAAATAGGATGGAAGCAGTCCAGAAAATAGCAAGCTATATGAAGGAAAACTATACATGAGATGGCACAAAAAAAGATTTTTTAAAAAAATTGCCTAGAGCAAACATCACATGTTATTAATCCCCAAGTCACCTCCAGTTTACAGACTGTTACACAATCACTAGAAAAAAGCACTTTAATTAAGAAATCTACTTTTTATCTAAGGGATTTGATCAATGAAGTATTTACATGTGATTAGACATGTCATTTTTCAGACTCATAAATTTTACCTAATCTCAGGACCACTCTTGATGGATACCATGCAGGTCCAGCAAATTAAGCACAATTTTTTGGAAATAAACCCCACCGAAAACAGGCGCTGACATCATTTGAGGATGCGGCTTTGGTTTGCACAGGCAAGCAAGAGGCAGAGGCATTCTGCAAAGCATCCCCATTATGGGGAAGATTTATGAAACAACCCCATTAGCACAGGGTAAACTGTGTCTTCTGAGTTTCAAGGAGGCTTGACAGTTAGGAAGTCAAGGGAGAAGACAGTTTAGCTGCGCGCATTTTCACATTTGGAGCATACTATTTGCTTTTAATTAAGGAAAAATTTTTTCAGCGCTTACAGAGACATCTTGACATTGCAATAAGTTCCAAACCACTAAAAGTCTTCCTTGATTTCACCTTGAGATGGAGTGGGGTAACCACTAAGTATTTCACAAAGGGTTTTGGCAGCTGGATTTGCTGAGAGGTACAGAAATACAGGAGCTCACAGAAAAATTCAGCACAGAGGACATTGCTTTCTTTGGCAACTTTGGCTGTGTAGTGGATATCAAAGGTGTGTGTTTATTTAAAAAGGTGTTGTTAATGCATCAAAAGTTTGTATGAACAACATGGCTTGGAAAGTAACATGTTAAAAGTTCAAAATTACAAGGCCTAATTCCACTGTTTTCTGCTGTGGCTTACCTATAATCAGTACTGCTATTTACTCATGTTTAACTAATTGGTAGTCCTATTCAGAAATGTCAGCAAGAAATATGATTACTTGAACGGAATCACATTTATATAACATTAAATCAACAGCTAATTAATGTAGCAAATAACCACTGCATTTTTATTATAATCATGTAATCATTCTAAGTGTAATGGTTACAGCAACAGTAAATTTTATTACACAGATATATCTCTGTTTTGATAATGTTGTTAAAACATAACTATCTGGCTGGCTGTTTCATGTATTAGAATATGCAAAAGCCTACTATCACGTTTTTCCACCTGTTTGGGTTATGATACTCATTTGTTTGAGCTTTAAGATGCACCCCTGAAATTATCATGAGCAATAGCTGATAAAGAAAGAGAACAAGACATATTAATGGAAGACAGAGCAATGCAGTACCACAGCATGCTCATGCATAATGCAAACAGCCATTTATTTCCCTCAAGTAATAATAAAAAGGTTCATAAAGATGCTAAGCTTTGCTGTTGTGCCTGTAGAGCCCCTTTTAGCATGTGTATATGTAGCCAAGAGGCATGGAAAACTTGCAGAGCAACCAAACAGGCCAAAAAATTAAGTCCTAGAGATAAATACCTTATCATGTACAGGCCATCTTCTCCAAAAGAACATGCTATGGACTTGTCTTCCTGTGGTACTGACCAGCACTGAGACCCACTGCACTGTCTGGTAAACCTCTTTTATTTATCCAGAACTTCAGGAATATCTAAACTCATGTCAAAACATCTCCACACCTCCACGGTACTTAGAACTCTGGGCATCTATCCATTACCCCATCCATATCCAGAGGGATATACTGTTCTCCCACTACTCACACTGGCATTATGCACAATGGATTCCCAAGCAAGAAAGAAAACGCAAATCAAAATTGCAGTCTGCCCATGTGTAGAAGCCTACAAGATAAAAGTGATAACGTGTACATCTCAAACACCAATGGCCAGATATTTGTGGAGCCAGCCAAGGACTAATGGTAATAACGCAGTGTGAGACAGAACAGGATGTGACTGGAGAGGGGGACCGTATGGAGGTAGGGCTGCACTTCTCTGGGACAAACACCCTTGTTCTGGCTTTTGGAGACAAGCACAGCATAGGACAATGCAAGCGCAGGAGGTTGAGAAGCAGACGTGGACTGTCGACCAACCCCCAAGGTTGATTCATAGTGGGGATCAAGAACACTGAAGACCCCTGAGGCCCTCCAACCCATTTTCAGAAAGGTCCAGAGGAATGGACAGTACATGGTAGCTAATTTGCGTAGAAAGCAAGACACTAATCTCCGGGTGAATGTGAGCAACAAGTGCACTTGTGTGGAATTTCAGCCACATCCTGGGAAGTACTAGTAATAGCATAGATAGCAGGTCCAGTGGTTATTCCTATTGCCCAACACTCAAAAGATGTCTGGAACACTGTGTCCAGTTTTGTATCTTCAGTCTTCATAAACTGCATTGAGTTCAACAGTGCCCCACTAAAATGGCCAGGATGTTGAGGCATGTGTCCTGTGAAGAAAGACTGAAAGATGGAGTTTTCTCAGCCTGGAGAAGAGGAGGCTTAGGGAGATCTCATTAATGCCTTCATTAATTAAAGAGACGGGAGTTACAGATAAGACAAAGCCAGACTCTTGTCAGACATAAACAGTACAGGATAAGAGGCAACAATCACAGATGCAGCGAGGAAAATTCTAATCAAACATAAAGAAGAAAGTCCTCCCCATGAGGGCAGCCAGTCGCCACCCAGGTGTGTCATCTCCATCCTCGAGGATAACTCAAAACTACAGTGGACACAGTCCTGAACAATCTAACCTAGCTTGGAAGGCGACACAAGCCACTCCACAGGTCCTTAAAAACCTGAATTATTGTAGGACTTTGTATTTCATAGGGGAAACTAGGCAAAATCATTATGAAATGCTGTAAGGAGGTGGGACACTGCTGCTCCTTTGTAGAAGAACAACTAAAACTGAACTGATGATGGGCAGAAGGAGAGAAGGGTGTGTCAAAAACTTGGATTCACACAACATTTTTCTAAAAAATGGCAGGATAAAAAAATTCAAAGAGGTGTTTGAGAATAAACAAGTTACAAAACCACTGGGGTCACAACAACAGAATTCCTGCCAACCAACAACCTCTGACTAGAAAAAACTAAGAGGACTCAAGAGCCAAGGGAATGGGGAAATATTACAGAAAAGCAGCTCCTTCTATGGTAAGGGCTTTAAAAGTCAGTGGGGTCAGTTTAAAACTGATCCACTGTCACTTTATAGGCAGCAAGTGCAAAGACTGCTGGGTGGATGTAATGTGATGTCCTGGGGTGACATTATGAAACCACTTTATTCCTTACCTGCCTGCTTAATGCCCACTGCCGCTGTACCTGTAAGACAGACCCGAGGGGCGGGGCCTGAGCTGGGCTCGGTTTAACCGAACCGGCCGTGCAAGGCGGCTCTAAAAGCGGCTTGGCCCAATGGCAAAGGGGGTCAATGGCTCTCGGAGAGGCAGCAGGTCGGCGGCTCTCAGCCGAGACTTCGTGAGGGGACGGCTCTCCGTCCCGTGCTAGTTTGAAAGAGGTTTTGTTTGTTTTTCCTTTCCCTCCCCCTGGCCTCCCTACCCTCCTTCCTGTCTCTCCAGCCTGGGGAGCCCGCGGGGTGGCCCCGGTCCGTCCGAGCTGCGAGGAACGCCACGCCCGTGAGTGAGGAGGCGGAGTCACCAAGATCCACCAGCTCTGCCCACTGTGCCATCGGCTCCTTGCAGGCACCCTTTCCTGTTTTGTTCTCTTTGTTTCTCCCACTTTCATTTTGTGTTAATAGATAGGGTTTTTTTCCCATGTTAATAAAATAGTCACCTTTTTTTTCCTCCACTTTCATTTACTGTTGTTAATTTGTTTCATTGGCAGAGGGAAGAGGGGAAGCCCTTTTCCCTTGGGAGGAGGCGCTCATCCCTGAGCATTTCCTCCTGAAAACCTTTGTCTCCCAAAGTGAGACGTGATCACAGCCACTCAGTGCCATGAGCCGCATGAGGCTCCATTCTGCCATGGCTGGGAGCGGCAGGCAGCCTCTTGCTGGAAGCCCTACTAAGAGAAAATTGCCATTGTTGATCCTCGTGCTGCTGTTCAATTTGATGAGAATTTTTACTGCATAAATGACTGCAGGATCGTAGCCTACATTAAAACAGCATAAACATAAAAAAGCCATGCTTTAACTTCACAAGCATATGGCTCCCACTGGTTTATAACCAACAGGAAATCTGTGTCAAAGGGAAAATTTGGCTCCCAGTTTACTGTTGCATTACCTAGTGGCCCTTATAAAAATGAGGAAACAAAGAAAAAAAGGAAAAAATATATATGCAGTCCTGGATACTTTTCTGACTTGGAGATGATCTTTTATTCTGATAAATTTCTGGTCTTTCAAATATTGGAAACAATGTATTTATCACATGAAAACTGACTGATGTGTGACATCTTTTTAAAAAACCTCTGTTGCAGCCAAATGTCAAAGTCGGTTATTTCATGTTAAATGAATTTATTCAATTCTCTTGCAAGTCAGTGCACAGCCTGATCTTGGGTAGCAACTGCAATAAGGAAGACTGTGCAAGGAAGTAATCTGCATTACATAACTAGTCTAGTACCAAAGGTACAATAAGTTCATAACTAACTTTCACAACACAAAAATGTTGATAAATCTCTAATGAATATTCTACTAATATCCTCCTTTAGTGGGTATTCTAGGGAGTAAAGCACTTTCCCGCTGCTTTTCTTGTATGCAGCAATGGGAAGGAGAAAATAATAAATGTTGGCACATACAACACTCCCTTTGAAGGCAGCTCAACTACATGCACAGTACTCGGCTGTGCTGAGCTTCCCTTGATAGATCTAGTCATCTAATTATTGGGAGCATTTCCTCTCATCCTACAAGGAAATTTAAAAATTAGCTATCTGTTTTCTTGGGTGCTGTTTCAATATCAAAGAAGGTGAAAGTTTTTGTCACACTTCTTTAGACATTGTTCTGACATTGGGAGTAGAAGAAAAAAGAAATGAGAAATTCTGCTGTTCTTCTGATTTTTTTTTTTTGTCCCCTCTGGTGCCTCTGTTCCATCACTACCCTTGAGGGAAAACATCTGTTACCTAACCAGGAATTTGCTTTCCTTCTTAGATCTGTTTCACTCTGAAATATTCTTAATTTTGCTGCACTGGCATTTTAGATAAACTTTATTCTTTCTCTCTTTTCAATATGCTTATATTTCAACCTGCACAACTTTACTTTTCACCTTCATTCTGAAAAAAATATGAAACAAAGAGCTGTGAAATGTCTTCTTAGGGACAAGATCTACATTTATTTTTCCTAGTCAGCTGAAGGATTTCTATCAGTACCTAGGGAGATTTCATGCAAGGTATGCGTGTACATACACTGCATGCAAGTTGTACATTTCTTGTCACAAAAAGAGCTCACTCAACCTTTTACCTGAGCATATATTCACAGATACTTTGCTCTGTTTTTATCCCAAGCTTAAAATCTCCTCCTCCAACAATCACAGAAGTTGAAATAAGGGACAAAACTGTAAGACTGTTTCTTTATATCCAAAATATAGGGAAGATATATATATATAAACAAGCACCCTTGATAACTAAAAACTTGGGACAGAAGATGGAAAAAACCAAACCCCAGCAATGATTTTGATTCTCATGATGTATTTTAATTCCAAGCTACAGTTGTATCAAGTCCTTCAAAGTTACTAAAAGTTGTTCCTCCCAATCAAAAATATTAATTTATTAATTATATTTTGCCACCAGCATTGATAGCTATCCTAGGCAAATCTAAAAGCTCAGTCATTTTGCTTCAAAGCTGTAAGGTTCTTATATTGTGTAATCAATTTGACTTGCTTGTAGATAATTAAATACTAGAGTGTGATGTAAACTAGACAAGATGTATTGATTTCCATTGGATAAAAACTCACCCATGTTCTCTGTAATTTTTCAATATACAAAAACCTCTCACAAGGCCACCATTGTCTTGCAGCTTGAAAATTATGGCAAATGTTAAAACTAGGTCAAGAATGATATATGCATCAATTCTTCTCTCTTTAGAAAACGACTGTAGTCCTACAAATAGTTCCAAAGTAACATGCAGCTATTCAATGAGTAAGCATGGTGGCACGGACTTCAGCCCAAGTGCCAGTGATGCCTTGGAGAGGCTACCTAGACAAGATTAAGAGAATAAAATGGGCATCACCAGATTCAAAAATCACTAAAGTTCATGGCACTGACAAAATGCAGTTTTTATTAACCCCCAACCTAATAAAATATGTCAATCCCTTCTTGGGTTATTGTGAAAAGTGAGCAAAGTCTCTTGGTAGTCATTGCAAGTCTGTGTGGCAAAACTAACTCACTGAAATGCCACCTGCAACTCTGAGCTCTTATTGACAGCTTAGTAAAAATAATACAGAACTTTTCAATATCCAATACTCCTGTCACCGGGAATTAGACTTCAATGTTCCACAAAGGTGGAGATGTATCTGTTCCTTGCAGAAAGAGATCACTGCACTGCTGTAAACAAATAAAAAACTGTACATACAGATAAAATGTAATCGCATTACATGGGCAAGCCTTAAAGTTAGCTCTTCAAATTTCAAAGGTATTTTATCTTTTCTTTGTTACTTAGACAATGAATCGTATGTATATTGGTTATGACTGAACATGGACTTCAAAATCACTATTCCCAAATACAGCAGAACTAAAAATTCTTTTGAGGAAATGGAAGTCCTGTGTCATTCTAAGTGGACATGTCCACATAGTGATTGAAAGATGTTTTTAATTCCAGTTGAGCTAACAGTAATCCTCCTGAGGTGTGAAAAGACACTGACTACTTACAGCTCCTGATGCAATAGGAAAAAATATGATTTTCATAACACATAATTTGGACATGACATTAGGCGCAAATTATAAAACCCACCTCATGTAAAGAGATTTTATTAGAAAACAGAAACATTTTAATGGACATGGGACACCTTAATTTGCAAAGATGACAACTTCTACCTTTTTGCTCAAATCCACAAAAAGTCAAATTGTACTGAAATTCAAACAATTCCCCTTTCCCAGCCCATGTCTTCCTTCTGTCTTGAATGATTCCATTATGCTATCCAGAGAGGCACTTCCAGCAGTTTGTTCAAAATAAAACAAGAGAAAATCTCACTGATCACAGCTGGTTAGAGGGAAAATATTTCCTAAGAATGAACTATGACCTGTCACCTTCCATGCAAAGGGAAGAGCTATGGTATTCTCTGGATCTTAAATATGGTTTCAGGGTGTCATTTGATTTCTGTGGGAACCAAAATCCACTGAATTCCACTATTAGTGGAAGGAAACAGTAAAAAACATGTATCAGGATCTCCTGACTACCCATCTTAGAAAACATGTTTTCATAAATGTGTGTGTTCTATTGGGAGTATCTTCACTACTCGTTATAAAAGTTTTAACATATTTTAGTCCATGCCACAGTTCCTTTGCATCTCAAATACTGTCTCCTAGCCTGTAAACTCAACTTTCTTTCCTGCTATTTAACTCTCTACATTGAAAACAAACAAAAATGTAGACTATAATTTTTTTACACGCATCATTTCTTTCTGGTATATGCACGTCAGTTTTCCTCAACTGGCTGAACAATCTCTTTTGACTAAAATCCCCCGTTTATTTACGCTAGCAGCAGAAGTGCAGCATATGTCAGTTATATCAATGCATCTCAAGCCTTTTTGAGTCATTCCAAATTACAGATCTTTATTCTGTAAAAAAGAAAATCTGCTTTTCATGTTTGGGTGCAGAACCTTTAAAACATAAATAAAAACAAGAAAATCTGTGCAGTGCTAAGTCAAATGCCTATCAAAAATCTACTATGTCAAGAGCTCTTTCTCCCAATTAAACTCAGAAAATGGTCTCAAGCAAACAAGACTCTGTTTCTATGAGTTTGATTTGCATGTAGATTTGCATTAAATTGCTATCCTTTAATATTTTTCTGATTGAATCTTTCAGATAGATATCAGAACAGACGTCAAGCTCATAGGTATGAAGTTTCTTAAGCTTCACAGGAGAACAAATATTTTCAAACAAAGCCTGGGCATTGCAAATGACACATTTGGAGTCCCCCAACAAGCTACATAAATGGTAGAATGGTACTGTACATATTTTCCTCTTCAGTAAGTTATCAAGTTTACTTTTTATCTATCCAAGCCATCTGTGAGTTGAAGAACTGAGTTGCAAACGTGTGTAATTTAAAATCCATCATTTTTCACAATGTGTGCAATCAGAGTGGAATTATTTAGAAATTATCAATGCAAGCCGCCTCAACCCTTTGAAAGGTAGGAACATGAAAGGAGAAGAAAGCATATCCAATCAGTGGACTAAGTAATTGAAGTCAAGGTACACGAGGTCATGGTGACAAAATGCTGACCTCATCTCACTGCCAAGGCCAAAATGCCCAGGTCACAGAGACAGTGCAAATTAGCTCACAAAAAAGCCATTGTTACTTGCAGTGTGGCTGTCAATTATTAACTTTTATCGCTCTTCATAACCCTAAGTTTTCATAGATATTTCCCAACTAACTGTGTACCCTTCCCCCTGCATAAGAGAGGAAAAAAGAACCAAAAGTACAAAAATGGTCTATTATAGACTGCTTTTTTTTTTTCCTTATTTAACAGCTACAAAACACATGTAGTGCATTTCAGTAGCACCAGTAACAAGAATGATCCTCCCAGTCAGCATCACTGTAAACCAGCAAACTCCATAAAGCCAAATAATTTCTACACATACAGAGCAGTAGGCACAAATTTCACAGATGGGAAAAAAGAAAAACCAACACCATCAACACTTTGCATATCTTGTCCCACTCAAAAGCATACAGGTGTAAATATAGTTATTTTAAAGGTTTAATTAAAATAAAGTAAAACCTGCATACACTTTGCTAGCTTAAAGAAGAAAATGAAGGGAACAAGCTCTGAGAGTGAGAGAACTGGCTGGGAACTCAGAAAAGAGTTCATTTCCATAGGCCTCATGCATCACACCCTTCGTCACTTCAGGCAGTTGTTTCAGAAGGGCAAAAGCATTACTGCTTGTGAACACCTCCTTTGCCACAGATTTCAGGAGAAAGAACAATAAAAACATTGATACAAACTGAGCTTAAACATCAGCTGTATGTGTCATGCTTTGCAAGGACATAGCACACTCTCAAATGACTTAGAGAGCAATTTTGAGTACTGACAAGGCCCTAGGTCTTGTTAACTGCACTTGTGTATAGACTTTACAGAATTTTAGGAGCATTTATTTCACAGCAAACCATCAAAAGGAGTATGTGCTACTTGTATAAGCATAAGATATTTATTCTAAGAAAACGTCAATCTGTAACCTTGGTCTTGAACTGCCCAAAGATGAAAGACGCACTCCTTTCGTAACACTGATCGTGATAAAGTTCGGCTGCACATAATTCTAAAATTAAATCCAATATATTATTTCCCACTCAAGTATCTTACAACGATAAAAAGTATCCTCTTATTAAGCCTCAAAACACCTCTCTAACTCAGTGAGATATTATCTTCACATTTTACACAGAGAGAAACGGGTTCCAAGAAGCTGAAACAGAGCCCTAGCACCACATAATTTGGTCTATCAGGAAGAATTCTAATTCTTGCAAACTCCAAATCTATGGTTAGCTCTCTAACTTCTAATGTAAGCAATTTTTTAATGTTGCCAATCAACAATCTCACAGAAGATTTGTAACACCTGGAATATTATAAAATCTAGAAACTGCAGACTTTTAAGATATATTATCAGTAACACCAATGATCAACAGAGTATCATGTGCTACATTCAAGGGACAGCGTAACATAAAAGTCTCAAAAAGGTCTGAAGAAACAGATTGCTTCAAAGTCTGACCTAGCAAGCTATGGAAAGCAAAGCACGTTCAATATAGAAACCTCACTAAAGACTACAAGAAGATAGTGTTTTAATTATGTAGCACAATGGTTATTCAGGTTTGGAGGATTTAACAGAATTAAATTTCAGTAACTCATTGAAATGTACACTTGCTGAATTAAAATAGGTTATCCAGAGAAGCTGTTGAAGCCCCAGCCCTGGAAGTGTTCAAAGCCAGGCTGGATGGGGCTTTGAGTCCCCTGCTCTAGTGGAAGGTGTCCCTGCCCATGGCAGGGGAGGTGCAACTAGGTGATCTTTAAGTGCCCTTCCAACCCAAACCATTCTAAGATTCTATGGCTCTGTGTTGAGCTCCTTTTGCACTGCTGTGTTGTGTATATTACCTGCAGATTCACATTTCTGGGTTGTGCCTTCACACATACCCTAAACCTGCATTTTGAATAGTCTAGCTTGTGGATCACCATCAATGCAGCTGGACAACACTCTGCTACTGCCACATTTTACCACTGGAGGAACAACTCAGGCAGATCTACGTTAATGAGACTACAACCAACATATTCCCCTTCCTCTCCAGTTCTTATTATTCACTGAAGTGCATTCCTGCTTTACAATGTTTTAAAGTCTATTGAATGTACTGACAATGCAACTGACACATTAGTAGCTGTCCCATGGATGAATTTAACTCTGAGTGTGAACAGCAAAATATGCACAAGGGAAGCTTGTATTTACATGCACAAACACACCTAATGCTAATTAGGCTGAATACTGGAGAGAGTGCAATTCCTTGCAGCACTTTCTATTTTGCATTTTGCCACTGTAGCTGGGGCTCCTTCACACTCATGTGTCTTAATACTTTCCTTTAACAAGTGGGGGGGTTTTAGGTGAGAAATGTATTCCCTCTCTAAATTTCCTTCCCACACTTCTCAGAAAATAAAATCTTTTTAAATAGACCCAAACATAGGTAGAAAAACTATTCATTATACATATAATTTTCTTTCCTTCGGATAAGAAAACTGTCCTGTGCAAATGAAAGATTCAGCTGAAGCTTTCCCTGTTTTATTAGCACTGGCTGAGGTGTAGCCCTAAGAACCATGTTAGGAGCCCTAGTACAGGTGAGATTATCTTTCCTCTTTCCCATACCTGCTGGCTTCATTTGCAGTGAGGAAGGTGTCTGTGAAAATAAGAAGTGATCAGACAGACCTCTTGGTTTAATTTTTAACACTGAAGTCCAGCTTGCACTGTTGAGAAACTGGCACAAGTTTTACCCCTTCATGGCTTGTACAGCTAAGGGTAACTACAAAACAATAGCCCTTTGCCTCATCTTACACCAGCATTAAAAAGCTGTCTAGCACATTCTCTTAAGGGAAGAATATTTTAAAGTATCCTAAACTCTTGCCACAACTCTGACACGTGGGAAGGCTTTACAGTTATATGGTACTGTGTATAAGAATAACAGTGTCTGATTGTCTTACAAGTTTTTCTAATATGCATTCAATTAATAGTTTTATTTCTCCAATGATTTTTAATTGTTCCAAAAATCTGTAAATTCAAAAGAAGCTAAAGAACAGGCATGTAACACATGCTGTTATCACCACTTGTTCTTCCCTAAAGAGGCTACAGCACAGAAAAAAACCCAATGAACTTGTGCAACTAAGAGCTCTTCTCATTTTCACCTATTCAGCAGAGGGATGCATGGTAACGCCATATATTCCCACCTCACTACTTAACCATCAGCCCTGCACTGAGAATTATATTGTCTCTTATTAAACTGTTATTTCACAGCCTCTGCAAAAGAAAGCTCTAAGAAGCTGTGTGAAGAGGAATAAAACATGTTTTACACCTTCCTTGTTACACCTCCTTTTTTTGTGAGCAAAAGGCTGGGCTCCCAATTTTCTGAGCAAGAGGTTGTTTAAGGTTAGACTCCAAACTGAATAATGTGGCAATCATGTAACTTTTAAAGGACAGACTGTGCACTACATTTTGTCTCCAATCACATATACTACAGTTGTTAAGATTAACCATAACATAGTTGTTTAAACTTATGGGAAACTTACTGCCTCAGAGTTGGAAGGAAAGGAAATACAGTGACAAAGAAAAGCCCTGTTTTTCCCCTCTCCTTCCCCATGAATCATAGGGGGCATCAGTGATCCTAAATCTACCAACATCTTACAGTTTCCATTGACTGCAATGAATTTTCTGTCTTTGATCCTTAATTAGCAGTAGTGGTACTTGAGATGACTGTTTCCCACAAACACAGACAAGCTTTGCATTGAATATTCTGTAACATTTTCTTGTTTTTCTCACAGGTAGACTGTTTCACACAAGTCACTGTTCCCCTCAGGTTACTGCAATGTGGTAAAATGATTATTTCTGCCACTTTTAAGAGTTCAACAGTAATAACAGCTGCCAATATCAATCTCCCTTCAATTATTTCTATCTGTCATTGAAAAAACAAAATTTCCTTTCTTATCCTCTTTCTCTCTTTTTGCACTTAAGTTCTGCTTAACTAAAGTCACCACATTCTGGACCAGGCATTTAATAAAATGTCTATTTTCTTCTACAAATACAATTACACCATCAGAAATGCGTACAGTAAATAATGCTCTTTGGATTCTGGGACTGGGGTCACTTCACTAAGTTTAACATCTAAACATACACTAGTCATCCCTAAAAAAGGAGATTTATGCTACTTACCTTATATACCAATCTCAGCCTGAGATAGTTAAAATAAGGTAACTAAAATGACCAACTTGTACATGAACAGAGCCAAAACTCGCATCAGGACTGACACTGAGGTGCTGGAGCAAGTCCAGAGAAGGGCAATAAAGCTGGCGAAGGGTCCAGAGGGTAAGTTCTATAAGGAGCTTATGAAAGATAAGGAGAGCAGAGGAAAAGGATGTTAGTATATATCTGGAACTCGCAACACACCATCATGCATCCCAAAATGCATAACACCTGCACAGATTTCAGTGCAAAAGTTAAATTGAATAGTCCACCTCTTACAGCATGTCCAAACTACAGTGAGTACATAAAGATAGAAATGCTTTCTGACAATTGAACACAAGTTATCAAAAGAGATCAGAGACCACTCGCAGCAGTACAGACTCTCTGGCTCTGTGCATGTGGAATAGACTATAAAACTAAAGCAAACATTTCCCTTGAAGGATGCGGGCCCCTCATAATTTACACACACAGACTTACAGCTATTATCAGATAACGAACACATTCCAGTTACTACCATCCAATCCTTTGTGATCAGAGCTGCATGGTATTTATATTGTGTGATCAATCGGAGATGCTTATGTGTAGATAATTAAATTCAAAATCAGTGACAAAAGGAAGAAAAGTCCAGATCGATTCTCACTGGATAAAAACCCAGACACCACATCAATTTATTTGTCCACTATGAAAAACAGCTTTATATATTACAGACATTTGTGGGATAAAACATTCTACCAGAGCACCAGTGCACTTCTCCCTGTGCTTGGCAGCAAACCAATTCCAATGACTTAAGCAGAAACAGATTAAGATTGATATTGCAACTGCTGCAAAGGGGTACAACTCCCTTGTAGTATTATGAGTCTGTGCAATTACTACAGTAAGAAAACCTCACAGGTAACTGTTCCAAATGTTGAACAGGAAAAGTTTGGGGAGAACATTTTCCTGAACACAGAAGTGTTTGTGACTTTGTTTTCCATGTTTCAAAAAGGTTAAGCCCAAACACACTAGGAGAGGTAAAAGGAATCTCCAGAATAGCTAAAACCCCATTTCAAAATGAGCCACAGTGTTTATTATGCAAGACTGAGACCAGGAAGCTCATGCAAATTCTTCTTTCCCATATAACTAATAATAATTGGATAAAAGAGATATTTTAGGGATCAAGTCTCTTGACCAATGGTTACTGACATCCTCAGGGAGAAAACAAGTTTCTAACCCGTGACCCAAATCAGGTAGAAAAGACTGCTTAGGAAAATATACTTGGGGACTACATGCTAGACATGCACGCATTGGATATACTTCATATTTTTCTACTTCAGACATTCCCTTGCCTCTGATTATCCAACCTCAGTTCTGTGTTGTTGGTATAACTTCTCTGTCCCGTTGTTAGAAGCAAATCAACACAATAAAAACTCACAGAGGATTATAAAGGCAATCCCCAGTGGTAATGGCAGCCTTTTGAGGGAGATAGGGAGATCTTTAGGCCATGACACAATCTCTGATAGGATCTCTACCTCAAGCTCTTCCTGAGGATGCTGTTGAATTTCAAATCAGTACAGCTGAGGGGAGGAGGTTTCAGAGATCTCTGGTACAGGTCAAAATAAATACTGAGTTTCTCAGCTGCAGTAGAAATAGACCCACATAACTAAATCCAGTGGGAAAAAAAATGAGCAGGATGCTGCTATATGCCACCTCCCAGGAGCCAAGCCAGGCAGTCAAGCAAAATGCCCATTTCAGCCTAATAACAAGCTACAGTGCTCTTCACTAGTACTGTCAACCCAGAAGCATTCAAAAACGAAAAGGGAGATACCACAAGTCTCCTAATATTTACAGAGACCATGTCAGGTTTTCTCTTGGGAGCAGAAGTCACAGCTGTGGGCTTTAACACCCAAAATCTCACAATTTTACACTCAAAACAAGCAGCATTCCCCTTGCAGACAAGAGAGACAAGTCTTTCCACAGACATAAAACACAGGCCCAGGTGGAAGACCCCAGAGTTCCATGGAGGCACAAAAAGCTGGAATCTTAAATTCTGTTCTGGTGTTTGAGTTTGTCTTGTTATTACTTGGTTAGCAGTTTATTCAATGCACGGTATTTTTTTAATGTCTGCTGCCATGACACAACTCTCATGTCCACATCATTCTTTTCAAATTTTTTCAAGGCAGGCACCAGGTAAGAAGTTGAAGGCCTTGCTTTTGTAGCAGCTCTTCAGAAGCAGCGAGGCTGATTTGACAATCTATTTTACATACACAATATCAGGATATAAGCAAGCTCATAAAGTTGTTTTTAACTGGCAAATATGTGGTGAAGCAAATTGCCTGACAGTGAAATCAGTGAAAAGGGGCCAAGAAGTTAAAACAGTCAGGTAAAACCAATGCAGTCTATGAAATGAGAAAATAATCCTTTGGATAGAAAACAAGCAGGAAAAAAATTGAAGATCACAGCAAACGGTGACGAATGGCAGTATATCTTTTCTCCTAAAAGTGTAACTCTCCCCTGGGCAATAATAGTATGTGATCAGTCTTATCCTGTGTCATGAAGTAAGAGGATAGAAAAGAATGTCCAAAGTCCTCAAATGTGGAGCTCCGCATCAAGAGAATGTGAAAATGGCTGAAAAACTTCTCAACCAGAATTTCTTATAAAACTTGGGCTTAGAAGGTGTGCTAGTGAAATGGAGAAAAATAAAACCAATAAAAACAAAATCATGGCAGCCACATAGCACTATAAGAGCCCTCTGGGTTTTCAAAATTATTTTAGGGCCTCTAATCTCAGTCTGCTCCACAGAAATAGAATTGCATATGTAAAGACCAAAGAGTTTTCTTTCTCAGTAGCCTACCACCCACAGATTTGAATTTGCTGGGGTTTTTTTACCTTCACATTACCAGTCTCCTAGGCACATCACATGTATTACACAGGTATAGAAGAGCACAAAAACAGGTTTCTGCATACAATGCTGCTCTGCCTTACAAAGCTCTTTCCCGTAGCCAGATCACCTGCCCACAGTAGCAGAAAAAACCCCATAATAATCCCTTTGCATTGTTATGAAATCAGCAGACAAACCTTTAAGAACATATCTAGAGCAGAGAGCCTGAGGAAAAGGGAAGAAACACCTATTCAAAAAATGTAGAAAATAAATGATTAAATTTGCTATAATCCTATTTCTAGTCCATTAATCTTTTTGGACCAATACAAGCTTCTGCTGGGACCTAGAAAAAAGTACAGAGAGTGTTGTTATAAGTTTTGTAGTTCTTTAATGTTTCTTTTTACTGTAGTACTTTCTCACGCATGCTGTTGTAAACATGGCCATGTTTTTGCTAACTGTCCTCGTTGTTT
>VYZT01003355.1:0-24254 GCA_013400735.1 Pomatostomus ruficeps
CTTTCCTTTCCTTTCCTTCTTAAGGTGCATCCCATGGAGGTGTGCATCCAGAGGACCCAGAGAGCTTTGCCAGAGGGTTGAACGTGCCTGTCCTTGGTGCCTGTCTTGCTTGTGAGGTTGGTCTGCAGGTCTGAGCCTCTCCTGTCTGACCCAAGGGAGTGACAAAAGCTGCAGGAGGCTGTTACCACCAGACAAGTGCCCTGCACTCATGGGTGTCACTGTGGCCCTAAAATTCCGAGTGATCTCTGAGAGATGGCAGCGAAATCTGGAAAGGGCCGTGCAGCGTGTTCTGCAGTCATACCCACTGTGCTGGGTCCAGGAGGCATTTCTGGGATGCCAGCCTGGGACACAGGGCTGGACAGCAGCGGGAGGGTTTTCTGGCTGGGGAGAGGCAGAACCACATTGGAGAGGACAGACAACCATTGCCCCAAGCTTGCTGGGACCAGTGTGTGTGCCCAGCCTGAGCTACCTCGGTGCCTTGAGTTAGCCAAGATCCAACTTCTTTTTTTCTTTCCCTTTCAAATCTGGAAACTCTTCATCCTGCACTGGAATGGCCCAGACTCACTAAGGCTGGTAAGATGAATCCCATCCAGCTCACAGGCTTTAGTTAACCCTCTTTGTTCCCCGTGCCTGACTGAGCTCTAACTTCTGGTAAGTCCTGGTTTGTTTGGTTCTTTTTCCCTTTTCAGAAACTTTCTCTGGAGAAAAATGTCATATGAAAAAAAAAAGGCACTTTCAACTTGGAAGGATTTGTTTCTGGAAGGTGAACTGCATCTCACCCCATGGTGTGCACATGGTGAGGCAGCTGCAATTTCTGCCATCATTCTGAGCATGTGGAAGACATTAAGAGGTGAGGGTTGGATCCCTGGACATAGTGTTTGGAACACAGACTCTCAGTTAAGGATGAAGGACTTTATATGCTGATGTTTTCCTCTTTTTCACTTGGTTGATAAAACTCACTTCATTATAAGCTCCCCAAGGCTTTGTTAACAGCGGTCATTAAAGATTGCTAGGAAGGAGGAAAAAGGGTTTTGAAAATGTGTCTGTCCTCCTGCTCACTGTTGAGACAATGACAGAGCAGGTATTAGGTGGAGGAAGCTGCTGCTAAGAGCTGGCAAAGAGATCCCCGAGGATGTGGAATGTCAGAAGCCAGGAGCAGGCACTTGAGGGAGGTAAGACAGAAGCTTCAGTTAAGTTAGAGAAGGCGATAGCTCCTGCCAGAGCTGCTGTGTAGAGGGGTTGAGGTTCTGTGGGTGACCTGGGAGAGGGGATTTAACATCTGTTCCTTGTGATCTGGAACGCAGACCTCAAGGGCTTTCCTTCTCCAGCACCTCTTCTTATGATGTGCCTCTCCAGATTTCTGTGCAGATGATCTTTAAGCTCTTTTCCAAGTCCAACCATTCTATGATTCTTTCTCTTCTCCCTGCCCTCTCCCCTTTTACAGACTGCTAAAGATATCTGTAGCTGCCTGTGGATAAGGGACACGAGGAGATATGGAACAGCCTGTGCAGTACAACTTCTCTGATGCAAAATCTCTTTGCTGTTTCCTGCTCACATGGGAGGATGAGGTGGTGCAGCATGTGTGGTGTCTGATTGTGCCTTCCCAGCTTTATGTTCTGCTGTTGTTTGAAGACTGGGATTTTCAGATAAACCTGCAAGAGAAGGGGCTTTCCAAAAATCCTGACCTCAGTGCACTCATTCCGTGGAGATCTGGAGGACAGGTGAGGGCTCCTGCTGTCCACTGTGGGATGGGAGGAGAATCCCAAGGACCAGTGCTCCAGTTCAGCCACAGGAGCAGCCATCACAGCCTGGTGGAGAATCCACTCAGTGCCTGTGGCTCGGGGGCAGCCACAGAGGAGCTGCAGGCTGAGCTCTGGGGGCCCAAGGCAAGAGGCCATGAACTGCTGACCCTTTGCACAACAAGGGGCCCAGGAACCTGTGGCCAGGCCGAGGACTTGGATACTCAGAGACATGGCAGGAGCCAAGGAGCCCCAGACCTCCCTGTCCTTAGACTGTGACGGGATAAAAGCCCAGGGTTTCCTTGGTTTGGGGTGCCTCCTCAGAGGCCCCAGCTCAAGCTGTTATTTTGTTATTTAGCTATTGCCTGATGATTAAATTCTTTTAAGGGTATGGACATCTGAGACTCTGATGGAGTCCTCTGATGGGAAAGCCAAGATGGAGCTGGTGAGACAACCTGGAGTGACGCGGTGAGTGTGGGGGTGCGGCTGCGGAGGGGCCTCGGCCCCAGCTCAGGTGGTAGGACAGTGACAGCCAGAGCGGCTCCTGGGTGCTCGGACAGGGGAGTTCCCTGACCCGGCCCAGCCTCTGTGTGATGGGCATGTGCTCCCTTGGGAATTGCCATTCCCTTCACGTTGGCCAAGGTGCAGCCTCGTCAGCCCATCCCCATCCCTGCTTGTGCCCTGTGCAGGGCAGGCAGGGCCCCAGCCTGGGTGTTCTCATGGCACAGATCTCCTCAGCCCGCTCCAGTAATGCTCCATGTCTTGGAAAGGCTCTGGCAGGACAGGCCTCACAGTCAGGTCAAACCCCTCTTTCCTTGCAAGCCTCTGGGGCTCTGGGACGTTCGTTTTTCACAGAATAACAGAGCCATCAATGTTGGAAAAGACCTCAAAGTCATTGAGTCCAACCTGTGCCCAACCGCCACCTTGTCACCCAGCCCAGAGCACTGAGTGCCACGTCCAGGTGTTCTTTGGACGCCTCCGGGGATGGGGACTCCAAACCTCCCTGGGTAGCTCCTTCCAGTGCTTAACAAACCTTTCAGGAAAGAAATCCCTCCTGATGTCCAACCTGAACCTCCCCTGGTGATCCACCAGCTCAATGTCTTTCTTGAAGTGAAGGGCCCAGCCCTTGTCAAAAGAGAGAATTGGACTCTTCAAACCTTTGCTCACTCAGCTCACACCTGACACCTTCAGATGTGCAGGGCAGTTTCATTTCTGTTATAAGTGATTTTATTCTGGTGGGGTGGTGAGGGGTGTACATAGCAGGAATGGATTCACAGAAACAAGACTGAGATGCAAGAGGAAGAAGCGGTGAAATAAAGCTGGAGAGATGGGGATGGATGGAGGATTTCAACAGCCAGGCAGTCGCGACAAGGCAGGGGAAGGTCAGCCAGGCTGAGGAAACTGGACTGGAACCTGCTTTGCCTTGGTGTGCCTGTTCCCTTTGCCCCTAACGTAACTGTGCCTGTTGTGACATTCCCCTCACTGTCTTCCTCAAATGTCTCCTCTGTGGTGACAAAAGGAAACGTGAAACTCCAGCTGTGGAATTTTCCAAACCAGGAGTTTTAAAAAAAAGTGGGGGAGGAAGGGAGGAAATACAGGTCTGAATGTGAGAGTGGGAGAAGGAAGACAAGAGGTGGGTTAGAGGGGTTAGGCAAGGAAAATAATCCAGTTATTTTAACTGATTAACTCAATTGGCAAAATTGCAAGAGAAAACCAGAAAATTAAAAGCATAAAAGGCTTTTATTTCCTGAGGGCTTGGAGTAAAACAACAGCAGAGTTTTTGGTGCAATTGTTTTTCTGTTTGTTGACTGGCTCCATGGGGCAGTACAGCAAAGGGGTGGAAGAGCCCAACTGTGGAGGAGCCAGGACTTCTTCTGGGCACCCCTTGAACCCCAATGGCAAACTTGGACCCACTTTACCGTCTGCTTTTTCCTGCAGTATTAGGGTTGCTTTAGCTGTGTTGCTGAGGGCTGTAGTTTCCTGAATAGCTGATGTTAGGAAAAGTTGTCATTGCCACCAAAACAACTCGTGTGGTTCCATTCTCCTCCCTTTGCCTGGTTCAGGAAAGCATCCATAATTAAAGTGGCCTTTTTTGTTGTTGTTGTTGTTGTTGAGAATTAACCTCAAACTTTTCCTAAGTGGTGTGGAACAGCTGCTGGATTGTGTACCTGGACTGGCAGCAATTCAGGATCAGCTCTTCCCACAGACTGTGGTGTAAACACGGATGTAGGATGATGTTTTTTGAGAGGAGGAACCAGTTTTTGCTTCTACTCACCAAGTTCCTGGCCCTTTGCTGCCTCCTACAACTTATAAAATGTACAGTTAAAAGTGTTAGAAGTTGTTGTTGTTGTTGTTATTATCCCCCAATGTTTGGGGTCAAGTCCTATGTGTGGATGAGACCAACTGTGCATCTCCTCTGCTTCCCTCCTGTGCCTCTGCAGTGCAGTGGGAAACCCTGCACATGAGGCTGGGAGTGTGCTGGACAACGGGGGAATCAGGACCGTGGGTCATGTTCTACAGGTTGGGAGATTTCTTTGTCTCTAAGGCTATCCCAGGTTGCTGGGTGAGGAAGGGAGACAATATCCCAAAAACCGAAACTCCCCAAGCAAAGAAAATGCTGTTGTCAGGAGCGGGGGGAAATGTGAGATTCGTTTGTAGATGGCTTTGCTGTCAACTGGATTTGTGCTTCAGGAAAATCACCTAATTGGTGTAAAGAAGTAGAGCTTATAATATTTCTGTGATGTGAGCGGTTGGCCAGTCTCCTCTGGTCTAGGTTGCTGTTGTTGATGGGTGTCAGTCACTACCGTCAAACCCAGCACTGTGTTCCTATGATGACAGCATCTCCCATGTCCCCTGGTGGGTCCTGCTCTTTATTTTGCATTTTATTTCAGAACACTTTTGAAAAGGAATAAGCAGAAAATGGATTCTGATTGTCCTGATGGTCACAGTCCCTATGCTGATGATGTCATAAATGCATGAACAGTTCCTTAGCACTGTTGGAGTACTTTGGCAGCCCAGCTTTCCACTGTGTTATTTTTGGGTGATGGAAACCACACTGAGGAGTGAAAGAGCATGTTTGATGTTTTGCTGGTGAAGAGATGTCCCATTACTCTCCATGTTTTGGGCACCAGTAGGCCTGGCTGCAGCATTCCTGCTTTCCTTCTCTGCAGTTCAAACATTATAATTAATGATACAGCACTATCAGGAGTTCAGTGTAGGCGGCTTTCACTGCACTGTGTCCCTGAGGAGCATTGCGGGGTCCCAGCTTTCACCCAGCCATCGTCACACTGTGCCACGAACAACAAAGCTTTAAATTCAAAGCAGATTATTCCAGGATGTTGAGCAAATGACCTCCCTGGTTACTGTTAAGTCCCAGAAGAGCCTTGGAGGAGATTTCTTGCTGTACACTTGATTCCATTTAGAGTTCTCGTGGCAGAACTGGCATCTTTCAGCTCTAAATTGAAGCTCTGCATGTTCCTCCCTTGTCACCTGCTCCTCCATAGGTATCTGCTCTGACTTTGGATGCTGAAGGCAAGAGCATCTGTGGCCCTTTTAGGTGTCAAAGGGGGAGAAGGAGATGAAGGTTATGGGCAAAATGCTGACAGGTGGGTGAGGACAGGAGGCTGGCATGGACAGTAGGATGTTCCAGTCCTATTTCTTTTGGTTCCCTAACACTGATGTTCCACCAATATTACTCCTTTACATACTAGTGCATAATTATTAATGAGATTGCCATAATTGGATTGTGTAACTTCACAGTGCTGAGATATCAGTCATGGCAAGTGGAGCTGGGCTTGTAGAGATGCTGTGGATGCCAGAAAGAGTCCAACATTTTGGATCAGTCTGGGAGGTGAGAACCACAGCTCTGCAAAGACAAGAGAGATGAGATTGCCATGCTGATCCAGTTCTGTGTTCTCTGTCTAACAGACAGTGCTGGATACTGTTGAGAAATCCCTAATCCCCTTCATTCCATGCTGGGAAGCCTTGGTTACTGCTCTGCACTGAGCTGGGAATAAGCCCAGCTCCACACCCTGCAGCAGAGAGCAATTTCATTTCTTTCTCAGGATGATGCACGAGGCAGTTTAGGATGGGAGCTGCAGAACTTTGGGGTGAGTGAGGTGTTTTTACATAGAAATAAGTGAATAATACGCAGGCATTGAAGTCACTGGATGTGTGTGTGCATGCACATGCCTGAAATCAAATCCGCCCACAACACCATTTACTCCCAAGTACAAGAAAGGCATGAGTGTCCCAGGGAGAGTGCAGTGAAGGGCCACAAGGCATCTCTCACATGAAAAGGAGCTCAGGGAGCTGGGATGTTTTGCCTGGTGGACAGAAAGCTGAGGAGGATCTTGCCAGTGTGTCTGAATACCCAATGGGGGATTGAAGAAGATGAGTCGGACTCTTCTCGGCGTTGCCCAGGGAGTGACAGGACAGGAGGTGATGGGCACTGTCGATGTCCACTGTACTGTATGGACACAAACACACGTACTCGAACCAGGCCGAGGAGCCAAAAAAGAGAGCCAAAAGAGAGAGCTAAATGAGAGTCTAAAGAAAGAGAGCAAAAGGAGAGGCCAAAGAGAGAGGGCAAAAAGGGGAGGGCAGAACCCTCTGACCTTTATTTATATGTTCTTAGAAATCACCGTGGATTGGAGGTAGAAATTACCACCTCTCAATCACACTGGTCAAAGGAAAAATCCATCACATTTCTTCACCTAGGAGAATGGAATGAAAACAACAAGGACAGTTAGCAAAAACATGGCCATGTTTACAACAGCATGCGTGAGAAAGTACTACAGCAAAGAGAAACATTGAAAAACTGCAAAACTCAGGACAACATGGCACAATGTGAAGCACAGAAAATTCTGTTTGAATATAATCTCCACTTTTTTACTGTGAGGGTGGTCAAACACAGGGAGAGATTGTTCAGAGAATTGTTGAGTTTTCCATCAACGGAGTTACTGAAAATCTGACGGGAACCGTTCTGGGCAAGCTGCAATAGGTGACCCTGCTTGAGTGGGCAGGTTGGACTGGGTCATCTTGGGAAGTCCCTTCTGGCTTCAGTGATTCCAATTCTATGATTTTGTGATTATTCTTGATGCAGATTTGGAATAGTGTGGAATTATTCTTAAGAATAAGGGATAAGAATTACATACCTACTTTATTTTTAAAAGCAGACCATGCCCAATAGTTTCTTACCACTAGAATCATGGACATTAAAAAGTATGATAGTTAATAGTGATATTATTAAAATTTAGAAGACAAATGACAGGTAGCCTTTGAGCAGGCGGAAGAAGATTATCTGGAGTATAAAGAGGGAGAGGAGATGATAACCTGGAAGTACTTGTCAAGAAAGACAACTTCATTCACAGTCATCTGGCTGGATTGGATCTGGTAGCCTCCTGGGAAGGGATGCAGTGGAGGAGAAGTGTAAGGCACGCTGAGTAATCTCACTCAGGTATCACGGCCAGTTTATGGCACTGGGAGCTGAGAGAAAGGAGAATAGAAATGTTCCCCAACCTTCAGTTCAGTACAGCAGACAGCCTTGGCTCTTGCCTGTCAGGAGTTTTGTGCTCTGCTCTTCTATTTAGGCTGCTCAAGGAAGCACCTGAACTGCTGCTCCTCACTTCTGGAGGGAATAGGGTGTCACCTGCAGCTTCTGAGCAATTCCTGCCACAGGTGGGTGCTGCAGGACCCTCTGCATCCTCAAACCAGGTGAGGTGGGAGCTGCCATTTCAGCTGGCTCCCGTGGCTGGCAATACAAGAGCATCTCTAGAGCGCTGTGACTGCGGCATGGGGAAGGTGGACATGACCCATGTCCTGAATGTGCAGCTCCTGCTGCACCCACCTGCAGCCATTCTGCAAAGGGCAGAGTGTCCTCCCTGTTTCGGGGGCGCTGTCTGTGTTTTGCACACCCCTGTGGTCCTGGGGGCCAAAGGAACCTCAGTCCACAGCAGGAACTGCTGCTTGATTCCTTGTGCAGCTGCAGCAAGGGCCTATCACAGTGAATAGCTGGGGAAGAGAAGAGCCAGCTGCAGCATTGCCCAGCTCCCTCCAGCCCCCCCTCCACACTGAGGCTTTACGAACAGCCAGATGATCCCAGGCATTTGTTTGGATACCAAAGAGCTTCAGAAAACATCTCTCTGCATCCTTAAGCACCTGTGCATTGCTGACACCTGTGCCCTGGGAGCCCTTTAGGACAGGAATTGTGACCAGTACCCAGTGACCCCCTGCCCCAGACAAGTTTTAATTCTTTCAGCCTTGTTTATCTTGGGGGAGCCACAGAAGAGGTCAAGGTGTTTGCGACTGACCCTTACTTGAGTGGGATTCTTCTTCCTCAAAATTGCAGGGAAGTTACTCCAGTTTTGAGGCATTCAGGAATCTGGAGGTTTTTTCTATTTTCCAGGTTGGCTCTTCACACTGGAACACAGCTTTTCCTGTGATTTTTCCCAAGTGTCCACGTGACAGTTGTATGTACAATGACATCCTCAATACATCCGAAGAGAAGATGCAAGATCTGGGCTTTGCTGTATACCCGGGAACACAGATGGAGAGAGAATGCACACACTTTGCTTCCATCCAAGCTTTAAGAAACCTCTGAGCAGAGTATTTCCAAGAATACATCCCAGAATAGGACAGTGTACTGGCCAGATGAATCAGAGCAGACTGTTAGCTCTTCAGCCCCTTCCAATCCTGCCTCCTCTGGCTATGACCTTTCAAAGTGGTGCCTCTACCTCCTCTCCTATGGAACATCCAGCTGGAAGCAGGGCAGATTTCAGATTTCAGACGGGTGTGTTGCTTTAGCCCTGGGGTCCCCACTTACCGTGCTCGTGCCTGAAGGCTCCGAGGAGAGGCAGCTCTTGGCTGCAGGAGGTCAAGGTGGCCTCTACCCAGCACGAGGTGCTTGCTCCATGCTCTGCCCTGGCTCGCTGCTCTGTCTGGGGTCCAACCCAGTGTCTGCTGTAGCTGAGCCCTCTGTGACACCATCCATCAGATCTCACCTTTTTCTGTGCCCGTCTGCCCATCTGTGACTGCTCCACCTTGAAACTCTGCCAGAGACCATGGAATGGAGCAGATAAGAGGGAAACCTCCACCATGGGCAGTGCAGATTGAAGATCACAGTGTCTTTCACTTGGAGAACAAAACCCAATGTATTTGGTCCTTGTTATGCTCCTGCTCTGAACTACACCGACCAGCAGCCCCTTGCTGGGTCTGTGATGGAAAGAAGAAGCATGTGGGGATTCGGGGCTGGGAGCACAGTGGCCATGTGGAGAAAAGCTGGGTCTGGATGGCAGGGAAAAGATCCCAGCAGGAATTACAGCTCACAAAATATTCGCAGACAAAATGCTGAGATGAAGTGCCTCAGTTTTGCTTCTAGGAGTTCAAAGCAGCAAACTTTGTGTGAATGAGAGTCTGGAAGTTGCCAGTCAGGTCTGGGACAGTAATGGAGGAGATTGCCTGAAAAATGCGAGTGTGGTTTTGTGTCCCTGGAGAGCAGGCACGAGGTGTTAACCCCTTGGGAGCTCAGGTGTGACCTGGAACTGCTGAGGTCACCTGCCAGACCCGATGTGTGCTCCATCCCAGTCTCGAAGATGGGCTTGCATTCTCCAAAATGTCTGTTTGCCTTTGGCCTCCAAGGAGGCCAGTACCAAACACTGCCATCCCATGCAGTTTGTTCCTCATCGCTTGCATTCCCGTGGCCACTGCAGTGCTGTCATCCCAAGCGTTCCCAATTATTGCCCAGTCTTCCAGAAATGACAATGTTGGTGGAAAAAACAATGAGATTGAAAAAACAATACCGTAGGGTGCTTGCTCCGCTGGCTTTGTTTCAGAGGAGCTGCACATGTCCAGCCAGGAGGGCTGGACGAGTGGAAAACTGACATCTGAGCGTGCCTACAAACTGCCTCCACATTGTCCTGTTAGACAATGCTTCCGGGTCCCTCAGGGCCAAAATCCTCCTCAAACATGCCACGTCTGCCCTTCAGGGTGTCCTGGCAGTGCCTTGCTGACGTGCAGGGGAAACCTCAAAGGTGCCCAGCCCTGACAATGCCTTCCAGAGCAGCTGTGCCTGTCCCCCTGCCACCCCCCGGCCTCTGCCTCCAATACTGCTCCTCGGCCAAGATGCAGCGCACAACGGCCTCATCCTCCTCCCTGTCAACTCGTGCCACCTCCTCGGTGCCCTCCTGCCCACTCAGGCTGTTGCACTGTGTCCCCATCAGCTCAGAACTGTGCCCGTATCACATCAGGACTCCCAGCCCAGCTCCACTTAAAATCATGGAATCTGAATGATTTGGGTCAGAAGGGACCGTAAAGCTCAACTTGTTTCACCCCCTGCCATGGGCAGGGACACCTTCCACTATCCCAGGCTGCTCCAAGCCCCATCCTACCTGGCCTTGGACACTTCCAGGGGCAGCCACAGTTGCTCTGGGCAACCTATACCAGAGCCTCATCACCCTCATGGCCCAGAATTTCTTCCCAATATCCCACCAAACCCTGCCCTCTCTCAGTGGGAAGCCATTCCCCTTTGTCCTACTGCTCCAGATCCATGTCCCAAGTTCCTCTCCATCTCTCCTGGACCTTCTTTAGGCTCTGGAAGGGTCTCTCAGGTGTCTCTGGAGCTTTCTCTTCTCTGGGCTGAACACACCCAGCTCGTCCAGCCTGGCTCCAGATAAGAAGGGCTCCAGCCCTGTGATCAGCTTAGTGGCCTCCTCTGGACTTGTTCCCACAGATCCACATCTACCTTGTGTTGGTGGCCCCAGAACTGGAGGCAGCTGCAGGTGGGGGCTCACCTGAGCGGAGCAGAGAGGAGACAGAAGAGCAGCCTCAGGAGCTCCTGCTGGTGGAGGATGGGGAGCAAGAACTTCCCTCTGTTCTGGCCTTGCTGAGGTACTTTCACAGCTGTGTTGGTGACCAGAAATGGGTTACACAGTCTGAGCTGACTCCTGCTTGCCTGTGGGACTGGCTAATCCAGGCAGGATGTGCTGCCTTCAGAAGCAGCAGGGTCACCTCCAGGTACCACTGATGGCCTGAGGGGGCCTGATGCCCCCCTAAAGTGGGCAGAGTGGCACCAGTAAGGGCCAAACCAGCTGCTGAGAAGGGAGATAGAGTGGTGTAGGATTGCTTTTACTTTTTTTTTTTTTAAAATAATTATTGGACTTGGTGTTTGGTAGGGTGGAAAGACATGTGTACACTGTTAGAAATGTGGTGAAAGGCACTTTAATGAGCATTTGCCAGAGAGCTCGTACTCTGGATTTATGGCCTGCAGCAGCAATGGAAAGGTGCTGGTTTCTGTTTCCTGCACCTCTGCAGATCCATAAACTTTCACTGTTTCTCAGGCAGCTCTTTGGTCAGTACAGAACGTGTTCTGTGTTTATGCTCCCTCCTTTCCCCTTAGCAACCCTGCAAGGAACACAGCTCAGAGAGGGCTTCAGGCTGCGTTTGCTGCAAATGCGCTCCGAGGGGCTCCGAGGGGCTGGGGGAGCAGAGGGAGCAGATCTCACCCCGGCTCCACAACCAGCTTGTGCTCAGTGAAGCTCCCCTGGCTGGCCTGTGCAGCAGGGACGTGTGGGAGGGCTCTGTGCCCCGTGGGAGCTGGACAAGAGGATCCTGGCTGGTGCACTGTGCAGTGCTCCAAGTAGCTTTGTTCTCTTTGAGGCTGACAATTCTTGAGTTACCAGGAGATGGGCACTGACTTTGAGAGGCAGCTGAGCTTCCCTGGACAGAGCCAAGGGACCCTTGATGGGAAGAGGTTTCCCACTGAACAGTGAGGAAATGCTCCTGTGCTTTGCAGCGTGTCTGCTTTCGGGGCTCAGGGCCTTTTAGGGTGATCTGGTGCTCTCACAGTCCCTCCTTCCCCAGAGGTGCCCTGCAGCCTGTCCTTGGCTCTCTGGGGACACCCTCCAGCCATGTTCCTGGAGACCTCAGTGGGGCAGCAGACAGGGTGCAGTGGGGATTCGGGATGAGTGATGGTCAGCACACCCATGGGCAGCGTCTGCTGTGGAGGCCCTGAGAGGTGGAGGGAGGTGCTGTGGGTCTCAGTTTGACTGGCCTGGTCAGGGCTGTGGCACAGACAGGACCTGCAGGGCTGCTGGTCATTGTCTGGGAGAAGAGGCGGTGGGAATCCCACATTGACCAAGGAGCCTGCACAACCCAGAGGCCTTTTCCACAGACCCACAGTGGACTTTTCCACAGCTTCCTGGGAAATTGTTCACGGGAAGGGCAGTGCTTTCACCTGTATCAACTCTGTCGTTCTCTCAGGCTCTTCCTGGGATGAGCTCTCTGAGATGCTCTCCCTCCTCAGATGATGAGCATGAGCCCTGAGGCACTGACTGTGCCAGACTCCTGCAGCCTTGGGCTCAGAATCCCTGTTCCTCTGTGTTCAGTGCCGTCAAGGGAGTCTGTAACTCTGCTATTGCTCTACCCCAGAGCGGCCACCACCTGAGACACAACAGCCCAGCTAGGCTGAGACTGCACAGAGACACTTGGGATGAGGGCTGCCATTTGTGTGAAAGCCCCTTGATTTCAAAATTATACCAATTTGGAGGGAAAGGGGGTTACATTTTCCTATTCTAAAGGAGGCTACTGCCTTCTTTAGCAAATACCTGTCTTTGAAACCAAGACAAATCCCAAGAGGAAGCTGTTGCCTCTACCCCACAGTCTCTCCAGTCATGGCAGCCAGACATGTACAGGAACTGTGCACAGCATCTGAGAGTTTGGGAGCCCTCTGAACCTGCTGGGGACTCCATTTCTGCTACACTGATCATGCAGCATCCTGCTCCTCTTGTCCCCAGTACTGCTCAGCTCCCGCTGCCATCACGATGTGGGGCTGTTCCCTGATGGCCCAGTGCCCTTGGGGAGCTCTGTTGGGGACAGTTTCTGCCCTGTGAGCGTTTGGGTACCTCAGTGGCTGCTTGGAGATACTCCCAGCCGCAGTGCGGGGCAGGGGATTTCAGGCAGGAGAGTGCTGCAGTGAGTCTGTGACTCGTAATGATGCTCATTGTGTCAATGACAGTGGGGTTTATTTTAGGGTGTCTTCCAGGTAGAGATTTCCTTATGGAATAAGGATATGTGCTGGGGAATTTGAATTTATGCTGGGGATCTTCGAATTGTAGAATGTCCTGGGAGGGAAGTGACCTTAAAGCTCATCCAGTCCCACCCCTGCCATGGACAGGGACACCTTCCACTGTCCCAGGGTGCTCCAAGCCCCATCCAACCTGGCCTTGGACACTGCCAGGGATCCAGGGGCAGCCACAGCTGCTCTGGGCACCCTGTGCCAGGGCCTGCCCACCCTCACAGGGAACAATTTCTTCCCCAATATCTAATCAGACCTGCTCCCTGTCAATTTGAAGCCATTCTCCTTTGCCCTGTAACTCCAGGCCCTTGTAAATAATCTCTCGCCATCTTTCTTGCAGGCTTCCTTCAGGTACTGGAAGGCCCCAGTTAGGTCACCCTGGAGCTTCTTTTCTCCAGGCTGAGCAATCTCAATTCTCTCAGCCTTTCCCCATGCTTCAGCTCTATAATGAACTTTGTAGCCCTCCTCTGGACTAGCTCCAAGAGGTTTATCCCACTTCCAAAGGGGCATTTTTTTCTGGAAATCGACCTAGGATGAGTCTTTCCCAGTCCTGTGCATGTGAGCGGCCCTAAGGACATGGAAGAAAATGGCTCAGTGTTTTTAATGAGCCAAACATGAAAACGGATTTTGAGCATGTGTAGGATATCAGAAATCCGGATCAGGATTCAAGTCTCACAACAGGCCATGTTTTTCACTGTTCCCACCTGTGGGACTGTAGCAGAGCTTTGGATTTTGTCACTAAATTTGAGGCTCCCACCCTCTTCTCTAATCCTTGGATCTTGTTCCTCTGATTCCTTGCTCTCTCTCAAGTTTTTCTTCCTGAGATATGACCACAGGGCTCACGTGCAGAGGAGGGAAGCAGAGCCAGGTTCTGGCTGGTGAGTCTGGCTTTGCATGGGAGACCCTGTTACGTGGTGTCCTTACACTTCTGTGCCACAGACTCCGTCCTGCTCATGAACTCAAACCCCTGAGCGGCAGATCCCAGGGTACAGCCCACAGGAATCAGGTCCATGGGCCCTGGAGAGGGACCCTACAGTGCCACTGAATAAAGGTGGGTGGTTTCTCTGGAGAAAAAGGTGGGGAGGGTGGTGTCAGCTCACGTGGACACAACACAATTTCCCAGCTCTCACTCGGACAATGCAGACAACACCCGGGGCACAGCAGCTGCCAAGAGAACCACCAAGGTGCTCCTCACATGAAAGAGGACAGAAACCAGCTGCTGGTCAGCAATGGGGCTCATTTATTATCTCATGAAAATGAGTGACAAACAGCTGCAGTAACGTCAGCAGAACCAAAGCTTTGCCCAGGGCCTGAGCTCTGAGCACAGGGCTCCCTGCTGCACTGGGAAGGTTTGTGATGGAGTCAATGGATTTGGGAGGTCCCTGAGCTGCAGGGAGTGGATTTGAGGCTGTTCCCAGTGGCCTGTGTCCTCCTGATGCCACCATCCCACAATGCTGATTTCTGTTTCCTCCTTCTACACCAGCTCCCTGCCCCTAAAATAGGAGAAGGCACACACAGTCCCCCAAATGGCTACACTGTGTGTGGGACGTACCCAGAACCAAGAGCCTCTTCCAGGAGTGAGGTTTGGGGGCAATGAGGCAGCCAGACCCCATTTTCACCATGTCTGACCAGGAGCCAGTGACTACAGACAGGAGAGCCCCAGGTGTGCTGTGCTGTGTGAAGGGAGGGGTGGCAAAGGTGGAGGGGCCCGGTGTGCCCTTGGGTGCCTCGGCTGGCTGCTGCTGGGTGACCTCTGGCAGAGCACGTGGGTTTTTCTGGCAGCTGTTTGGATTTGGCTGCTGTGGGGTTCGGAGACCCCTTGTGAGACACCGTGGGTCAGATTGAAAGACTGAGCATCCCCAGCTCCTGGTCTTGGCTGGCAGTGAGGCTTGTGTCCAACTCGTGAGGCTCCCAGTGAGTGAGCGGGGAGTCCCAAAACAGAGGCGGTCCAAAACTCAGGTGTGCACATGGATACGCTGCTTTTGGTGGTGTGAGACAGACACCAGCCCATTTCCAGGGGTGTGTGGGACCTGCAGAGAGCCCTAGAGGACAAGGCCTGCAGTTCCTGTGGGTGGCTGCGTCCTCGCTGTTGGCCACCTCCAGGGGCTGCCACAGAGCGGTGGCTTTGGCTAAGACGTCTCTGCCTTGACAAGACACGCTTGGCTTCGCTGCAGGCGCCTCCTGGCTGGCAGTGCTGCAGGGTGAGGAGGAGGAGGGTTTCCCTGACCCACTTCCTGAGTGGGGCTCTCTCCCAGGCAGTTCCTGGCAGAAGTGAGACTCACACAGGGATTGTCTCTTCTCGTGGCCAGCCCTGAGTGTCTGGAGCTCAGTCAGAGCCCTTCTAGGCCAGGGGCAGCTGGCAGAGCGGTGCCTGTTGCCCAGGCAGGTATGATGGGGATGAGGGTAGACAGGTTGTACTGGTGCTGTTCAGGGAGCAGTTTGTGTCACCTTGCTGGCCCCTCGGCACTGGTGTTGGCCCTCGGCTGTGCTGCGGGGCTGTTCCCATGGCTGCTCCGAGGAGCTTTATAAGTGAGATGTGTAGGGCGGCGTGGGTGGGGAGGGGAAGAAGGTTATCCGGAGGCTGCTGCTGGACAGATCTCGGCTCTCTGAAGTTATCAGCACCTCGCTGTCATTGAGGCAGGGACAATGCTCAGAGAAGCCCCTCTCCTTCCCCCTGGTGCCCACCCTTTGCTGGCAGGGGATGAGCGTCATGGAGGGGAAGCTGTAGCTGTCAAGGATGGGGCGCACTCCCAGGGAATCAGGTGTCTCAAACATGTGGTCGATGTCGGAGAAGTTCACCAGAGCCTGCGTGGAGTCATAGGAGCTTTTCTCCATGTCGTCAGCCCTGCAGGACTGGGGGAAGCTGCCCTTGTCCTGCCCTTTCTGCCTCAGCAGGCGGAAGTCATCTCTGAAGTGGGGGTT
This sequence comes from Pomatostomus ruficeps, assembly GCA_013400735.1. Taxonomy (NCBI): domain Eukaryota; kingdom Metazoa; phylum Chordata; class Aves; order Passeriformes; family Timaliidae; genus Pomatostomus; species Pomatostomus ruficeps. Next base: position 15,733 of record VYZT01003355.1, read on the forward strand.
GAAGAGCAGGTAGAGCAAGGGGTTGAGGCAGGCGGGCAGGGGCAGGACCACAAGGAGGATGGATTTGATGACCTCTGGGGTGATCAGGAAGAGATTGAGGGTAGAGGAGAAGGTGAGGAAGGCCACCGGGCAGTAGAGGAGGCAGTTGGTGAAGATCAGCCAGGCCACATGCTTGACCATGGCGCAGTCCCAGACAGCGCTGAACTCCCCCTTCAGCAGGTTGCAGTAGAGTCGGATGTAGGTGCCGGTGATAGTCAGGAAGCAGAGCATGTTTGTCATCACCAAGGCCACAGTGAAGCCCAGGGTGGCAGGTTTCCCCTCTGGGATGGGGTATGGGAGGCAGAGAGGGGATGCTCCATATTCCCCGATGGAGAAGAGAGGCAGAACGGCAGCCACAGAGGACAGCAACAGGCAGCAACAGGCAGCGGCCTTGACCTTGCCTAGGGAGGGGGACTTCCCATAGCCCCGCACGCAGGAGGCTGAGAGGCTGCACTGCACAGCAGCCAGGGTCAGCAGGAAGATGGCAGCCTGGGAGGCCAGCACGGACAGGAACCCTGTCACCCTGCAGCCCGCACCCGTCTCCCATCTGGCGCCGTATCTGGCGAAGTGGCCGTAGGTGAGGGTGTCCACGAGGGCCAGCATGCTGCAGGAGATGCCCGTCAGCATGTTGGCCCCAGCGATGGAGCCCACGAGGAACTTCACTGGGGAGAGGTAGCTGGGAGAAGCAAAGACAGCCAGGATGACCAGCCCGTTGCAGAGCACTGAGACCAGAACGATGAGCCAGACTCCCAGGCGGATGATCCAGCTCTCAAACAGGTGATCACAGGGCTTGAAGGGACCTGGAAAACAAACCCCAAAGTTACACCCAGCAGACGCTGCTTCTCTCCAGTGGTGCTGCTCAGAATGGTGGCCAAGTCCCACCCTCTCCTGGCCCCATGAGCCCTGTGAGTGCTGAGGGCTGGCAAGGAAAATATGACATTGTCCACCCTCTTCTGCAGCTGCCTCTTGGCTCTCCCCTGTGCTCCTGACCCCACAATGGAGTTCCTCTGGTGTCCTCTCAGATCTTGTCTAGGGCAGAAAAGAGGTGCAGGGAGAGGTTGAAATGAAATGTGAGACACAACAAACTGATCAGAGTTCCTCAAATGTTAAATGGTCGTGACTCCAGACCGACCAACACTCCTGGTGTTGGCCTGGCATTTGTGCCCCTGTACCATTAGCTGCTCCTTCTCCTGTTCCCCCTGGGAGCTGGTGGTGTGGGGATCTGTCAGGATGCTGTGTCCTGCTCTGGCATTGCCAACCTCTCTCTGTACACTCAACACCTTGGCTAAGAGGTGTCTGACTGTTCCTGCAGGAATGGCCTCTGCACAGAGGGCATGAGCACCACGAGGTGAAGTGTCTGGGCATGAGGGAGAGAGGGAGAGAGCTGGCATGGCAGGGAAGGGACAGAGGGGTCTGGGCAGGCAGAACATGGAAGGATATCAGGAGAAAGAAAGAACAGAAGTGGATGGATGGGGGAGTGAGTAATCTCCAAGGAGGTGAAGCTCAGAATGCCGGGCAGCAGGACATGCCCTCAGCTGAAATCTTGTTCCTTTTGGAACAAACTCAGCGGAACAACTGGTGACAAGTCTGTCCCTGCCAGCGTCCCAGTGCAGGCTGGCTGGAACCAGACCTCTCCAGCCTCCAGGTGTATTTGTGTAGGACCCCACTGAGCTACGAACAGGGACAAGATCAGAAGGCAACTTCCTCGAGCCCCAACCAGCATGTGCAGCCCAGTGCCTCCCTGCTCTCCCTTCCTCAGGAAACAGAGCAAAGCATCCCTGCAGTTTGCAGGGCCTTAGGTAGGATCAGGGCATCAAGGACAAGGCCTTGCCATGCAGCATGCCAGGCTGGCTGGGACAAAGCCAGGTGTAAGTCCTGCAAGGGAGCGGGGGCTTTTGGAGAGCCAGAGCTGAGCGCAGCAGGCTGCTGGATGCAGGAGTTGGTGACACCTGGGATTCCTGCTCAGGCTGATCCTGACCTTGGCCTCTCCTCCTTGGAGGGCAGCTACATCCCATGGGGAGAAGGAAGCTCCTCTCCTGTCCCCCTTTTGGCCCAAGCCCAACCTATCAGGCCTCTGATCTGAAAGGTCATGGAGGATCCTTGGGATTTAGAGGAGCCCAAAGGATCCCAGTTCTGTTCAGAGGGTTTCCCTGGCTGCTCACCGGGGCTTGGTGTGCACTGAATAGTGGGGTGCAGCTTTGACTCCTCGAGGTCCAGCTGAAGATCATCTGCATCTAGGTCATCTGGGGAGAAAAGAACAAGAAATGGTGCTCAGAGAGGAACAAACAGAACCACCAGAGCTAACTGGGCCAGGAGCTTTTCCCGCTGCCTGTCCTCCACACAGACCTTCCCAGCCAGTTCCCAGCCTGCAAGTTCAAAGGAGCTGCTGGTGTACAGTTTGTCCCCTGCAGTCACTGCTGTAGAGGGAGAAGATCTTGTAAACGCTGGTGGGTTGCAGCATAGCCAACCCCTCTGTTTTTAGGTTCCTCCCAACATTTGAAGTGTAAGAGCCCCAGATCCCAGAGCTGTGTGACTGTGGTTCCCTGCTCCCAGCACGCTTTATTAAAAGTAAATAAATACTCCAGCCTGTGTGGTTACAGAACACAAAGCCTTCAAATGCATCTTCTCCATGGGAGCTTTCTGGGCAGGCCTTGTCCAATGTTTGTTCATCAACAGGGATTTTGGGGCTTTGTTCGGAGGGAGCCATCAGCCTCTTCTTGCAGCATGAAATTTTTCGTCAGCAGCCACCATCACCAAACAGTTCAGCAGCAAAGAGACAAGGAACACAACATTTATTGCTTTATTTTATGCCCTGTAAAATCCTGGGACTGTAGTACTCTGTTTTTAATCGTTCCCAGGATCAGGATTCGCTGAAGGCCAACTGGTCGCCCGTGGCTGCAGACTCTGCATCCATGGGGTCTGTGCAGCCAGGCTGCAGAGCCCAGCCCTGCACCAGCACCTCTCTCATGCTGGCAGCTCTGCCCTGAGCCAGGCTTGGGCTTGCTGAGGGTCAGGCAGAGACCCCCTGGCTGAAGAAGAAGCTGCTGGAAGGGAATGGGGCCGAGCCCTCAGCTGTGATTTCGGTGTAGGTGGTCACCAGGGCGAATGGCATCCTCAGTCTAACCCACGACTGCTTCTCTGCTTTGTTCCCTGTTCCTCTCCCGAAGTCCTGCAGACTGACAGCGCTGGGACACAGCGAGGACAGCGGCTCTCCTGCTGCCCCGTTCCCACCCATGGCACAGCACAGCCCTCAGCTCCCAGTGGAGATCTTTAGAGGGTTTTCTGCCAGCGGGAGGAAAGGGAAAGGATGTGGTTATGTTCTTGCTACAGCCTGGTAGCCGGAGAGCTGGATCTGTGGGATGAACTCTTTCTTGGATGAATGGACTGATGCTGGAGCCCAGGTTTGCACCTGGCAGCTCAGACACTGGCCAGGAAGCAAAATTTCCACAGCACTGAAGATAAGGCTGATCTGAGTGGGATTTACTTGTCTAATCTGTTTAGAAGTGGTGCCTCTCATGAGCTCTGCTCCCTGCCTGTGTTTGAAAATGTGACTGGGATTATTTGATTAAAGGATGATGACAAATAACGTGCTATCTTTAGTGCCTCCTGACAAGCTTCATGGCTTTCTCAGCTTCAGGGAGCTTTGGAAAAAAAAATAATTTTTAAAATCTGTCTGTGTAAGAATTGAAATATTACTGCTGCTTTGGAGCCTGGCAAGGAAACACTCACAGTGGGATGGAAAAATATTTCATCCTTTTATTTTATGGTCTTATAAATCTCCAGTGTCTTTTCCAGCCACAGTGCGGAGGCTGTGATGTGCAGTCACGATACCCGAATAAAACAGACACAGCCCTGCTCTTTCTGGGCTCTGCTGAGACCCAGCCCTTAGGAAAGTGTAACCTGCACCATCCCTTTTCTCCTCACAGCCTGGTTTTAAGCCCAGGTCAAACATTTTCATGAAGTGAAGGATGATCTTTTGTTTTGCCTGGACTACTGAGCCTGCTGGGAATTACAAAGCAATCCTTAGTCAGCACAGCAGGATTCAAAGTGAAAAATGTACCTCTCTCTGCTAGAAACCAGTGCTTCTCCAGCCTGGGAACTGTGGAGAAAGGAAAATGGCTGTTCTGTCCTAGCAGGGCGGGCTGCATTGATTTTGAAGAAGCTGTTATTTATTTGAACTTTGCTGAGGCGCCTCCACTTTCTGAGGTCTTATGGAAAACACCCACCTTGCCAGTAGTGCCCTTTCCATGAAAAAGGAGCTGCCTGTGCCAAAAGTCAAGTGAGAGGAAGAGGACGAGAATTGCTGGAGAAGGGGTGGAACAGAAAACACTGGCTGAATGCTCTTTCCCCTTAGTGCTGCCTGCTCGTTCCCTCAGTCCTGTCTGTCTCAGCCAGGGCATTCCCGAGGTTTGCAGGGACCTTCCCTCTCCTTGGTGTAAGGGCACGAGTGGCTGCAAGGGGCCTGGGCAGGTCCTGTTTCGGGTCTCAAGTAGCCTTCTTGAATGACAGAAGTAGGAAAAGTGTAGCTCAGGTGGTTGCAGAGTTCATTAGTGCCTTTCCGAGCTGTTGGAGGTGCTGGCTGGGGAGGCCATGCCCTGCTGCCGGGGATAACCGTGCCCGTGTGCCCCCCTCACTTCCCATAGCTTGGTTCCACTATTGCAAACACATATTTGTAAGTGAACACATCCCTTTCTATCCTCAAAGCAGGCGTCCCAAAGGGAGGTGCTGGGAGGTGATGGAAGTGCCCCGGGGCACTTTTCCTGTGCTCCTCTGCAGCCACTGCTGGAGGCTGTCCTGGTGACTGCCCCCCGAGCCATCTTTGGGTTCCTGCTCAGCCACGGGGGACGGACTTGGGGCCGGGGGTGTCAGCTAAACACTGCCAGTTGTAATCCAAAGAGGCTGAGGCAAATGGGATTGCCCAGCCTGGAGAAGAGAAGGTCCCAGGATATAGAGACCTTTCCAGTGCCTAAAGGGGTTCCAAGAGAGCTGGAGAGAAGCTGTGGCTGCCCCTGGATCCCTGGCAGTGTCCAAGGCCAGGCTGGACGGGGCTTGGAGCAACCTGGGATAGTGGAAGGTGTCCCTGCCCATGGCAGGGGTGGAACGAGAAGAGCTTTTGGGTACTTCCCAAACCCAAACCATTCTACAGTTCTATAATATCCCAAACATTTGAAGTGCTGGAAGTGAGACCTTGAATATCTGTTTTGACGAGGTGAGAGGATAATGACCTCTGCACTGCCTACACGACTTTGGGCCTCAGGTGGCCGTTACTGAGATGCCAGTGGACATACTCGGGTGGTGTGGGGTGGGTTCCGAGGCATCCAAGGCGCTGGAAGGATGGGGAAGAGCTGATCTGGCCCTGGGGTCCGTGGCACCACGTGTGCTCTGTGTCTGGAGTCAGGTGGTCCCTCGGGTGCTGGGCTTGGCTGAGGGATGGGTGCCGGGTATGGGAGCAGGAGGGGCTGCAGGAGCCACTGCCGGGCAGGGCAGGGCTGGGCATTGGGGAGCCATTTCTTGTCCCTACAAGGCTGCCTGGGACAAGTTTCTTTCACTACCCAGCTTGAGGCTCTGTGGACTCGTTTGGGAAGGACTGGAAGCAATGCACAAGGACATCGGAGAGGACAGAGCTGTCTGGAAGTGTTCCCTGTCCCTCTCACAAGTTCTCCCACAGCATCCCAGTGCCCTGAGAAGCCTGGCTGGACCCTGCTGCGGCACAGCCCTGAGGTATTTTCTCTTAAGCAGAGCACTTTTCATCTTGCATGAAAGGAATGTTTGTGAGCTTTTTCCCTCTTTAATGAGAAAGTGTTACAAGGTTCATATAACCCAGCTGAATACCACCAGTGGCCATCAGAAAGGAACTACGGGGAACAGAAATAAAGCAATGATTAATTAAGTAAAACAGCAATATCACAACCCCCTTATCATCAAGAGCAGACCCTGTTGCTGAAGGTCTGGAGAGTCACCTGCAAAGGCTGCACATCACAAGGAATGATGTTCTTGTGCATTTAATGTTTGCGCCTCCGTGCTTTGATATTTCAAAACAGAACCAATGGTTTAACATCTGAAAATGGGAGCTTTTACGAGCTGCAAATAGTCTCATTTGGCACGTCTTAGAATCAGTCAGCATTCCCCTTGGGTCCAACATCTCATGATCACATCATCCGTGAGGCTGAGACTGGCTTGGACCAGCCAGGAGGCCCAGAGGCCTGGGACCCTGTGGTGGGTTTTGGTCTGCTGGCAGGGCCAGGTGGGAGCATCCTTTGGGACATCAGAGACAAGCAGGTCTGCGGCCCCTTGTCACACACTAGACCTTTCCACAAATGCTATAATTTGCTGGGCAAACCCCACAACTCTCTGCAGCAGGACTGCTACAGCATGGGCTGCATTAATGATGGAAAAAGTGACCCAGCTCAGAATAAAATCCTGCAGCAATGACTGTAATATGACTCCTCTGTACTGTCTGGCCAGTGTTACCACCAAGTCTACCATGCTTCCTGGAGCCACATCATGCTGGTAGGAATCACATTTGCTACCCTCTGGCTGGACCTCTTGCTTGTCTAAAGGCTGTGAAGGATCAGGGCAGGAGCAGGAGCACAGGGTGTGGGCGTCACTCGCTGGCTGTGTCACAAAGCGTCTCGGTCATCCTGCCCAGAACACAGCATCCCACAGCTCTGGGTCAGGATCTGCCTCCAGTGCTGCCTGCCCAGGATGTGGGAGGACACAGCAGAGCCCCTGGCTGTGGCTGGATGCTCAGTGCTCCTGGGGGCAGGTGACTCAGGGGCTCTCCAGGGACACAGCCCTCTCCCTCTGCCACGTGGATTTGCCTACAGGATGTCTCAGACCTCAGAAGTGCGCTGTATTTACACAAATATATAAATAGATGCAGCATCCAGGCTGTGTCCTGAAATGCTGTTTCCACTCTCCAGCAGTTACAGAGGCAGCAAAGGGGCTCATGCTTTTCTTTACATTCTTCTGAGATTCTCTTGCCAAGGGATCACACCAGCCTTGTGCTGGAGCTGCTGCGGTGCTGTGGGGCTGGGAGTGCAGGGATGCCTCGCACCCTCTGCTGGCCTCCTGGAACTGCCTTCATGCAGGTCTGTGCAGGCCTGCACTTCGGAGCACAGAATAAATTGGCTCTTGGACAGAAAGTGCTGTTCAACCGTGCAGCCCCTTCTTCCCTGCCTTGGCCAGTCCCTGTGCTGCGTTCCCCAATGTGTCCTCTTGTCACACCTAACCCTGACCTTCGCTGTAACATCAGGGTGTGCACAAAGGCAGCGCATACATGGGTCTCTACCTCCCGCCAGCTGAATATTCCAGGTCTCTGAGTTCATTCTCTTACCCAGGGTCCTTCCTCTGGACGTTGTAACAACCAAGACTGATGTCCTGCCAAAGGCTCCACATTGCCCAGGAGAATAATGACCAAGCCCAGTTGTCCCAGGTAGCCTCAGCCACCCTCCAGTGCCTTGGGCAGCCTCTTTCCACAGCCAGCAAGGCCGTGTCCATGTTGTGGAGGACAGCCAGGTCCTTTGTGAAGGTTTGGATGTGCCAGATCTACTCTTTCTTCCACGCAGGGTCACCAAATGGAGCCCATTCAGAGCAATGGGCCACCTGTGTTGAAGCAGGCTCGGCCTGCAGGTGTCACGTCTGACAGTGGCACCACTCCTGCCAATGCAGGATTGCACCCGAGCCCACAGCCCTGCCCAGGGACGGATCCCCACGCAGCCCTCTTTACTCACAGTGGTTATCGGCGTGACCTGGGAACAATTCCAAGGTCCTCTTGTGGGGATCCTCCTCCTCAGGGCTCACATCTTCTGCCTCCCACTGGCTGGACACCCGGAAGAAGCTGCTGCAGCTCCCGTAGGCACAGCACTGGTAGGCGTACGGCACCTCCAGGACCCTGCACAGAGGAAAGCAAAACTTTAAGGTGTGTCCCCTCCATGACCTGACTCTCCATTGCTTTGCACTCTTTGCTTAGTTCCTTCAACTGTTCAAAGATGAAACTCATCTATGCAGAGTCACAAAATATTCTGATTTGCACGAGACCCACAAGGATCCTCATGCCCAGCTCTTAAATAAATGGCCCATACAGGGATCACACCCACAACATTGGTGGTATTAGCACTGCACTCTAACCAGCTGCGATAACCTCAGAGTCAAAAAAATGTGGAACACTCCACGAATTTCTGTGATGTCTTGCACGGGAGCCGTGCTGATCTTCTCTGTATCATTCCAGCTTTGGTACCTGTGCTGCTGACGTGACAAAAGCTGGTCTGTGTGGGGATGCTTACAGTGGAGAGGGACTGTGCTCTGGTGAAGGACTCCATGTGGGACAGGGTGTGGACCCAGGGCACCCCATGATGTCTCTGCACTGACCCACTTTTGGTGCTTAAGACACTGTCAGTCAACAGAGTGTTGCCAAACACCAGGTTTGGAAACTGCTCTGAAGTTCCCAGATAGCTCCTAGTCCCGGTTCCAGCCAGAACAGG
>VYZT01003358.1:0-100980 GCA_013400735.1 Pomatostomus ruficeps
AACCCCAACTCTCTCAGGCTTTCATAAAGAGGTGCTGCAGCTTTTTCCGTATGCCAGTAGCCAGTTGGAAGTCTTTTGCAAGAAGACATTCATCTTAGCTGAGTTTTAGCATTGTTTGCTGGCCAGCAAGGCATTTTAAGCTTGCACAGACAAGCTGCATAAGTAGTTTCTCAGTAATTTGTCATTGTATCGCTCTGTGACCTGCTGACATGTTTTAAGGCTGAAGTGTACCATCAGGCCACTTACGAGCAGGTGACCATGAGTGGTAGATCAAACTAATCCAATTTACTTTTTATTGGATCAACCTGAATGTACTTACAAAGAGTGAGAAAAACATGTGGTTTGTGGGAGTGGTGTATCCCTTAAATTCTTCAGTGGGACTAGGGAGATCACATCTTCTTGCTTAGACTGGATATCCTCCTGGATAAACAAACTTGTGGTGAATATACTGGGTTCTAGTCCTGGTTTAGGTTTGTTGGCTAGTAAGAATAGCTTACAGCCATGTGCTGTTTCCTCAGCAGATTTTTCTGGATGTCTTGCTATCTTTACAAATGTATTGCATTTTGAGTGCTGTTGCTGTTTTCCCTATGCAAGTTAGAGGATCTGCTTTTGCTCCAGAATACTTGCATCCCTTCTGCAGTATATTTAGAAAATCATACTCCAGAGCTGACTTTCTGGACCACAAACTTCCTGTTTGTTTTCATTTTAGGAAATAAAATAAAACTTGCTGTATGCTTTAAAAACAAAACTTTAAAAAAACTTTCTTGGCATGTTTGAGATGGCAGTAGTGGGAAGGATGCTTGGGGAAGAGGGAAGTTATTTTTCTGGTTAGGGTACAGAATTTCTCCTCCCTCTTTTTCTTTTTTTTTTTTTTCCAGAAAGGATTTTGTCTTGAAAAAATGATAGCATGAATTAGATTGACTCAGAACCATGTTTCTAGTGACCTTTAAAATCTCTTAATCACTTTTATCTTGGAAACACTGATGACTATTTAATTCTAAACTTAATAATTGCAGATGATGCAAGCATGTGTCTGTTTTTCCAGTACTGTAATCACACATCCTTAGCTTCCTAAAGGAATCTGTTCTGTTGTCACTGGCTTCTATTTGAGTGGAAAGTGTTCTCCGAGTTATTAAGTAACACGTGTAGTGAATTCTGAATTGCAATGCACCGTGTTCTGGAGAAGAAAATATTACAGAGGTATAAGAGGCTCTTCTGCATCATGGATTTCTGATGTTATAAAGGGTATTCAGGAAATTCAGATTTCTAATTTGTGAATAATTCCACCTTCTACAGACAGTGGAATCCATGACAATTAAAATATTAATGGGTCTGTGATACAGCCATTTTCCAATAAATAGAAAAAATTGGAACAAATGTGAAATAATGCAAACAAATAAAATTTTAATGTCAGTTTTATTACTATCTTGCACATTATTTTAACTGGTTATTACTCTGAACTGTTAAAAATTCTTTTTTAGGTACTTAAAAGCACTCAAGTTGGAACTGCTTATTGTTACACTTGTTAAATTGGTCCAGCTCCATGTAGTGAAATGTTCAAAGAGTTTCGCTGTTACACCTGTTTTTATTTGAAATGAGTTACTTTTTCACATCCCAGATGCTGGAACGGAACTTAACTGCTCTTCAGTAGCTGTGCCACTGATAACTAAGAATTTGTTTTAGTTTTATATGTTGTCTGGGAGCTTTGTCATTTTGAGGGTCTGATACCTATGGAGGGATACCAAGGTATCTGTGTATAGGATAGCTATAAACTGCCCAGGGAGGCGGATAATCAGTTGTCAGTGCTGTCATTTAAGTACTTGAATGTGAAACTTAGAAGCCAATGGCTAAAGAGATGGTTGATATTCTGTTGGCAGTTTTTATGAATAACTTCTGTATGAACTTGGTTCAGCATTTTCTTGAGGTGTTATTGGTGAACACGATGTTTGGAAATAATTCAAAGTTGTATTGGTATCCAAAGAAAGCTCTTTTGTGCAAACAAGATCAAAATCTGCTTAAATCCCTACCCAAAATCAAACAATAAACCCTGCCCTCACCCCGTCATTCTTGGTATTCCTTAATGTGAAAAAGATTCCAGGTTCTCTCCCACCAGTGTTTTTTTGTCGTTCTTTCTGACTGGCTTTTACTTAGCCCCACACTGGCATTGCAGTGTTTGACAGCTGCTTGCTGGCCAGAGTAGGCAATGGGAACAGTTTATTGACTCACAAAGCCAAATGCCTAATGATGACCTTGTTCTTGTGTGTGTTGGTGAAACAATGGAATTTTTGTGACTGTGTTATAAACACACCATGTGAACCCCAGGTCCTGGGTTTGGTCCGGGTTTTATACATCTGTAGTCTTTTGATGTGTTTGTTTTGATTTCCATAAATCACTTGAGCACCAATTTTATTCAGATGGATTTGCCATTGCAGTTATGCATCGTCGTTTGCTTGACACCCTGTCTCCCCTCTTCAGACATAATTTTCTCGGAATAGCATCTGGCCATCACACTACAGTGGGACTAGATCATCCAATCTACTGCTATTACAAAGAAAAATGAGGCTTGACATATTCGTGTCAATTTGGCAAGATGCCTGAATCATTATGCTCAATGAAATATGTGACATTTCAAGTGGTAATGTAACCTGCAGGAACACTGGCAGGAGAAACTTGAGGCAGTGCAAAGAAAATGCCACCCTTACTTGGGCTGGGAGGTTCAGATACTGACACAAGCCACCTGATCAATGCCCATCACAAGATTGTGGTTTAGTCCATTAAGATACTTAATTTTGTTAAAAATTTTTCAGTCTCTAGAATTTGGTGGTGGTGGTGATCCTGGGAAAATTTAAAGTGCCTTTTGAGTTTAAAAGGGAAAACAAAAATCCTAGGAAACGTCTATGAAACTTCATTTCATACAGTAACAAGTAAACCAACTAGCAACTAGCCCGAACTCTGAAGTAGTGTGTGTAACTTTTGAGTCAGTGATAGTTACTTGCTGTTCTTTGATTGTCTAGCAAATTTGTCTTGAACCTTCATGGATTCTTAGTGTGGAATTTTTAGGAAAAAAGCAAGCTATGTAGTATTGTCTGGTATTTTAGTAACTAGAAAATAGAGGGAAGCATAAAAAAATGTAAGTTCTCCTTAAATATGATACTTAACAAATTCATTTTTCTATATCTGAATTATTTTAAAAAGAAAAAATTCTGTACAGACTGTAAGTAGAGTTCTTCCAAGCTGTTTTGAAAAAAGTTGCCTTAAACTCCATCAGCCATAACCTTGCTCTTACCAACTTTAAAGTGTATTCAGTAATGCTTAAAATAGAATGCCTTTTGAGATTTAGAAAGTCTTAAATTTACATCAAACTGTTCAAACACATTTGTGGCAGATGGTTTTTGGTTTTGTATTTTATTTTCAGTTTCTGCTCTACCTTTCCTTTTTATAGAATTGTCCACTTATTTTTAGCAATTTGACCCTACTGTTTTCAGTTCAGTGCTCAACAGTTGAAGTAAAACAGGACAGTGAAGGTGGCAAGGACTATCCAATGGCTCTCTAGTCCAGGACTTCCAAAACAGCAGCATCGTCTTCTATGCTCTGTAGAGATGGAAAAGCTGGGAAGGGAGGAAAAGATAGGAAGAGCTGGATTGAAGTGTAACCCAGAAATTTTTCTCATATTCCTTTATACCACGCTGTTTTTCACATCACAGCCTTTGCCCTAGCCCTTTTCTTACAAAAGCTAGGTGTGGTCCTGAATTGTGTTGTGGTGATGAATGGGTAATATTGCCTCTTCTTTTAACTTGTTAATGACTGAACTTTAACCTCTGAGAAGACAGAATGAGTAAAAGCCTCCATAAAACCAAAGAAATCCTCAAGAAAGGAAGCCACATTAGGCTTTGACAGCCATCTTAAATACCAGGTTTTGTGTTTTTTATTTTCCCCCATACCTTATTTCTGAAATCCAAACTGGTAATGACTGATGGTGACATAGTTTTTATAGGGGAGGGAATAAAACTTCCATTTCCTACTCTGAGTGCTTGATTTTGCAGTATCTTTACTTTAGGGTTGGAAAGCATTTCCAGCTAATACTATCTTCCATGCAGGACCTTGGCTGCAAGGATATGACCTTTTGCCACACCATTAGTCTTGAGAAATAGAGTCTGTCTAAAATTGCCATGGGTGAGTGTTTGGCGTCTTCTGCCATGCTCAGAGGTTCTTCAAGGAGGAGATACACAGCAATTATTTACTGGCTCATGCAGAGAGCCTAGCCAGTTAGGCAGTTTACTGTGGATTAATGTGCTTACCAGCTCAAGGAGTCCCTGCTGGCCTGGAAGTTATAAGGTAGGAAAATACCAGCTTCCTTTGATCTTGGAGTGGGTTGATTCTTGATCTTGCCGAGTCAACATATTCCAGCTCCACTTTTTTCTCAGCTTTTATGCCTTTTTGAGTCAATATTTTTGTCTTGAATTAAGTTAGTGTCTCATCAATTACACTCTTTTTGTACCTTTTGTGGCTTATAGCTGTGAGAGAATCCTCTTTTAAGGTACCGGTCTATTTTTGGAGGAGCTCAGCCCAAGCTCACGCTGGATTTTTGGGTTGTAAAAGAGTTGAATTCTTGGTTTGGTGATCTTGGGACTGTATGCTTATTTACTCTGGATCAATATATTTGAAACTATTAGATCTGAACTCAAAACAAACATGACTTAGTTACCTACAGCCAGTGAGGTGAAGGAAAGGGTTGTGGATCTTTTTCCAGTTCCAAAATTTTCATTAGTCAAAATTGACAGTGTTATCCTACTTGAGTCATCTCTTTCTTAATTATGTGCTATTATAGTGTGGATGTATTTGTTAGTGAAATGAACTCTTTTCCATGAAAGTGGTCAGAATGTTGCCATAATAATTTTAAGTAATGAAACAGATTTTAATTTAATCTTTGGGCAATCAAATATGTGACTACAACTATCCATGAGCTGTATTTTGTTGTTGGGAATTCAGGAAGTTCTATATGGTATTGGTGGAGAAGGAAGAAATTAGACTTTACATGCTGGATGCATGTTATTTTTTTTCTGCAGATGAACAGAGGAAGATAACACTGTGTACTATGTATGGTTTCTAAAGCTTTCTGAAAAACCTGAGATTCTTTTGATGAAGATGATTCAAAGATCAAATCACTGAGACATTTTATACCCCCAGCTCTGTCATTGTTTTAGATTCATGTTTTGGACTACGGTACTTTTATGTGTTTTCAGTTTTGGTCATGTCAAGCATGGGTTTGCATCCTGCTCATCTGCTGCTGCATACATCTAAAACCTTTATATGTAGCTTGTAAAATATGTTAGTACTGAAGTATTTTACTGATACTGGAAATAGCACTGATAGCTTTAAATCAGTATTTCATTGTATTAGCTTAATCTTTTAATATTATGATAGGCTTGTGAAAAGCACACATGGTAGTTCTAAATGTACATACTACTGAAACATTGCTCATTTGCTGTATTTTGTTTCACTTCTTGTGTCGTGACAGTATTTTGTTTGCAGATATACAGGAACAAAGATCTGCTCAGCAATTCCCAAAGAATGCCAAGTCATCTTTGGCTGAATTATTTGTAGTTTGTTAAGAGTTGCACATCACAGTTTCTTCTCTCGTACTTTTTCTGTTTGCATTCTGTTATGTTTCCTGTCATGATGCCGACATCCTTACCTTGTTTATGGGTCAGTCATTCCTTAGACGACATCCTGGATTTTGCCAACTGAGGTGGCTGTCAATGGTGTTATTTATTCAGTTGAGAAGACATTTCAATTGGGAAGGTGTCTTTTGCAGAGTGAAGTTTATCATTCGTATTTTGTGCAGTTTGCTCATTGAATGGAGCAAATGAGCAAACTCCTGCGTGATTTGTGGCAATGGTATCTGTGTTCTTGAAGATACTCAGAAGCTATCTGGACATGGTCTTGGGCAACTAGCTCTAGGTGACTCTGCTTCAGCAGTGCGGTTGGGTCAGATGACCTCCAGAGATCCCTTTCCTCCTCAGCCTTTCTGTCATTCTGTGATGAGGACTGTGTTCTCATCTGACATGCAAAAACCTGCTTTCCATATTCATAGATGTCCGTAGTAGTGTGAGCCGTGCATTGTTAGGTTTTTTTGCGTGGGGAGTTACTAATCTAGTGTTGCTTTCTGGCCTTTTTTTGAAAAGGAAAAAAAAAACCAACATCCAGTTATCTGTCTCCTGAATCAAATTTGCTTATTTTATTAGCAGTGGGGATTATTTTCATGTGGAAATTTATTAAAAGCACCTGGAAGGCTAAATAATTTGTCACATATTTGTCTCTTATCCTCTGCTTTACTGACAAGATTAAAGAACTTTGGGAGTAATGAGATAGAGTTTTGCTCTGTGGAACCGATTAGACTGTATGTCATGATTTCCAGGTATTTTGTTGCTCTATCTTTAGTTACTGTTTTGGCTGATTTGCTAAGTAGAGAGGTATAAAGCTTTGCTGTTCTTTCCCTCTAACTAGTCCCAGTGGTGCTGAATGGGAGAACTTATATTTCTGTTTTAATTAATGCAGTATTACTGTTAAGTATATCCACACTGCAGTCCGTGTCATTTTATATGAAAACCTTTTGAATCACAGCATATGTGCTATATGTATGTATGTGTATGTATATATTTCCCCCTGAAATAAGGACAACTGTCTTTAACAACAGAACATTGCCTGCAGCTCCTGTCCTGTCAGAGCTGTTCTCAAGACATGTCACATAATACCTTCTGGAAACTATTGATATTCTGAGTTCAAACTAAAACTTTTTTTTTGACTGTTGTTGCCCTGTAATCATCCAGTTTCTGTAAAGCAGGACTACATTTTAAACTGCTGCCACGTAGGAGGAAAAGGAGTGATCCTGCCAGTCCTGGATTGCTGCAAGGATCTGTGTCTTTCAGCCAAATCCAGTGCTGCTGCTGTGCCACAGTGAGGCGAATCGAGTAGCACTGATGCTGTGTGAGCCAGGAGCATTGTGCACAGTGGTGTCCTGCTGGCGAGAGGAACAAGTCAGGAGAAATTGCTGTAGGCCTGTGTTTGGACAGAGCTGCACACCGCCAGTAGTGTTGATTCCCCACAAGGAAGAGCTTGTCTCACTTTCCTGAGGGAGATCCCAGGATATTCCCCCTCCTCTTTCTCTTCAAGCTCTGCCATACAACATTTCAATGCATGGCTTATGGCACCATGCATGTTGAGTACTATTCTGATTTTAAACACATTGATAGACAGGTGTCAATTTACCATATAGACATATGGTAACAATTATAGGTGCAGGAGGAAGATAAATCTGAGCAATCTGTGTGAGCTTCCAATCAGATATTTAAAGCAGTGTTGCTTCTGGGATGTGCAAGGCAGCTTTGGCTGGGTGATTAAAATAGCATTATGGAAATGTGGTAGCTTGTGTCGACAGAACATCTGTGTGAGGATAGTCACTTCCTTAGAGCTCTGTAGGACCTGCCAGAGGGTTTCCCGTGCAGAAAAGTCTGCTACCATCTGCTTACCTGAAAGTTTGCCATCTCTGAGTCTGCATTAAACACTACTTGCTACTTTTACTTTGTAACAGCCTTTCTCACTTCATGTGTTTTTTTGCTGTCAACTTGTTTGGTATTTGAACAACTAAGAACTAGTAGAGGAAGACCATACTAATATCATGGCCATTGCTTTAAACTGCTAACTTTCTCCACCTGTTTTTCTTCTGTTGGTGGGAGTTTTGGTGCTTACTGCTGGAGATCAGGCTACCAAGAAGACTCAGGGTGTAAAAGGAGGGAGCTCTCCTATTTACTGTGTTACCCCTTAGGAACACAGCCATCAGGAAGAGGACATTGCTTCAGTTAATATAGTTCTCATTTTCCCAGTATAGGGAGTGGGAAAAGGGAAGGAAGTACCTGATTAGGAAAGGGAACCTGGAGGGGAGTAGGGAGATGGAGCCAAGGCTAGCAGAGGACCTTGGTGGTGGTGAGGAGCAGTAGTTTATTTCTTTGAATGCTGGAGATGGGAACTGCACTTGGAGCAAAATAAAAGAGGGTAGGATGACTCTGAAATAGTGCTTTTTGGTTTTCTTGCCTTTTTCCCTAAGTAGAAAAAGATCATTGTTGTTGCAGGCATTGGCTGAGTGAGATACCAGAGACTAGTCAGAGTGACCTTGGGGAGAAGAGACACTTGGAGGAAGTTGATAGTCAGGAAGGCTTAAATAAAGTTGAGGATGGTAGGGAGTGACTCTTGCTGATGGAAGAAGCAGTATCAGTGGGGTAAACTAGAGAAGAGGAAACCATATGGCTGAGTGATGGAATAGATAGAAGTGATAGCAGGGAATGGCCATGGATAGTAGTGGTTAATGGCCATGTGAATTTGTGTGCAGAAAACATGCTATTTGTACCTTGGGCTTTAGTTTAACACCCCAGAACGTGCAGGTCTAAAGCACTTGAAGCTCATTTCCTGTTCTATTGTGTCCCCAGACATTTAATCTTGACTATATTCTAGTCCCAACATCAGCATTTGGGCAGTCAGCCAGTTAGGAGACCTGATTTGACCTGAAATGATCCATAATTTTTCAGCTGGCTCAGCTCACCACTGGCTGAATGGCTCATTGCCCGGTCTCCTGAGTACCAGCATAAGGAGTAAGTGAGCTTGCTTTTACAGGGCCACTAAAACCCTGAAAAAAGAATGATTTGCACAGAGATGGTGACCAATATAAGGAATGTAAGGTTATAATGTATTTTATCCATAAACCAATATTTCAGCTGTTACAGTTGATCATTCTAGTAATGCTGCAGTCATACACAATGTGTCTTTAACCCACTAAATCAGCATGTGTGGACATTCAAGCATCCTTGTGTGATGGTTGACTAGTTTCTACAGAAGTGCTAGTTTTCTAGCCATTGGTGACTTGCTGTGCCAGTGTCAGGAAAGCTGTGTTCCTGTGCTTTATCTGGCTGGTGATCTGCAGAGGGGACCCATGCTGATGGTGTGCGTGCAGCGGTGATCTGTGCTCTAGGTGTTGTTTGGGTTGTCCTGTCAGTTCATTTATCTCACTGTGTTTTTATCCAGTAGTCCTCAGTTTCCAGCAGATCCCTGCCTTATTGCTGTTGGGACCTTTCACTTGTCAGTTGCAGGTATTAATCAGCCTAAATATAATGTGCAGCTGTAACTGGAGTCTCTTTTTTTGCTGTGAGCTGATAGATGTGAAACCCTGTCAAGGTATTTTCTCTTCCTCTGTTGTTTACCTAGATAGAGGATGACAGCCTCCTGCTACTAGCTCACATGGTGGCTTCTCTTAATGATGAAAATCTCCAGCCTTTCCATTTTGAAACACAAGGATATTAAAATGGTTGTCATAATTTTTAGTGATTGCTGCTTCTTAATTTTCTTAAAAAACACACCCTTACCCCCAAACACAGTTCTATATGAGAAATGTCTTTTATCAGCCTATTTTTTATTGTCTCAAGCTCTGTTCTGAAGGTTGCTTACTCAATAATTCTAAAAGTCAGTAAGGTGGTGTTGCTTACAGCTGTTGTTTAACTTTTTCTGGTTGTTATTTGAAACTAAATGGACTGTTCTTAGCAAAATAAAATCAAAAAAGCAGGTTGATAGAGGTGTTTGTTTGTGAACTGTGTTGTGTGAAAAGTTTTCTTGGTCTGTGTTATGGTTTGCTTGGTCTTTTATCCAAAACAAGAGTAGACCAGGAGTTTTCTTTTTTCTACTGTTGTTCATCCTGGAATCACATGTTTAGTCTGGGGTGTTTTGGACAAATTCTTTTCAAATATGTCTCCTCTTGTTCTTTCATTTTAGCACAAGCTTATAATGTCTGTGTAGAAGGTCACAGAAGCATCTGTCCTACCACATGTGAAGAATGAGATGATCCTGTTCAATTAAGTATTTAAAGGGTTTGTATTAAGCACTTCCCATTGCAAGGAATTAATGTAGCTTTCACTGTGATATTCTTACACAGTGATTGCAGCAAGCTTTTGATACCTGCTGAAGGAAAGTTTTCAAGCTATACTCTTATGAAGGTAACAGACAAAATCCTGTTTCTCTTTTGCTAAAAGATTCTTGTATACTGCTGTTTCTGTATGTCAGGTGAAATGTTAGAACACTCTTTGTAGCTTATTAGACAAACAAATACCATTCTCTTATTGGGCTGAACAGCCTGAATAAGGGCATACACACATCAATAGATGTGCTCAAAACTCCTTTGCTTTAACATGTGCGTATGCAGAAGGAAAAGAAATTCTTTCAACTAGCTAAAGCTCCTACTCAGAACTTCAGTTTCTGGAGGCTGTTATTTGGGTCCTTTTCATTTCTGGTGAAGAGTTTCTACCGTGCCTCCAGGAACCAGTATCATGTGCAAAAGAAGAGATTTGTAATTCTGGAGTCAAGGAAAATGAGAAAAGGAGGGAGAGCAAGATACTGTATATAACACACATGTACAATTGCAGTTCCTTTGTTGTCACTTTATTCTTGTGTTTTTCCCCATATCCTCCCAAAATTCCTGTACAAATCTGAGGTTTTGAACCCAGCATCCTGTCATGGCACAACTGTCAGGCAGTGTGGATGGTACAGAGGGTGAAGGAGTAGCAAGTCAGTGCTGTAGTGCTAAAGATGTAATGCAAGCTTCTGCAGAGCATACACTGAGCAGTTGCTGATGGTGTACAAAATGGAACCCATGATTAATTTTCTTTACGTAAAAAAATACTTAAAATAATGTAAATATAAATTGATATAAGTTGTTATAAATAGAAATTAATACTATAAGTGTAAATTAATTTAACATATTAAGAATATTCCAAAGAATATTAAAATGTTGTGTAATATTGTAGTTGCACATGCAACTTGTGGGTCTGCCTGTGCTTGAAAGGATGAAAATTAAGATGTAGCAGAAACCAGTGATATTCTTGGGTTTTAGGTGTTTGAATCTATTTTTTTAAAATCTAAAATTAGCTTAAATCTAGCTAATTTTAGGATTCTGTTTAATGTTGGGTAGCAACTTTTTCCCAGTTCTTCAGATCAAAGCAGCTTCAATCAAAGCAGCTTTATCATTGTGAAAAACTTGAATTTACAAATCTCAGTTTTGTATAGAATAAAGAAAAATAAGTAATGCTTTTAAGGATTGTGGTATGGTGACCTCTGTGAAAGATGAGCTTTGAGTGATATGGAAAACGCAGTAATGTGTCAGACTGCAGCAGCTTTTGTGATATATGCCAATTCATAGAATGTACCATTCTTATTTTCCTTTATGGCTTGTGTTGAGGGATTTAAATCTTTGGGTTTTTTTCTTATTAGAAAATTAGTTTGGGGCAATAGTAGTAGACTAGAAATAACATTTAAGAGCTTAATGCTGTATGTGGGAGTAGTCTGGTTCCTTTTAGTTCTGCTTGAGCATATGCTTCCATATTCGTGCCATCAACATCAGTGGGACTGCCTTGTCCTATATGTAAATGTGCTTATTTATAAAAATTCCATCTTTAATAAGAAGCAGAGATGATGCATCGGTCTTGCAGGACAACTCAGTTCATTACTTCCTCAATGTCACAGACCAGCTATCCATTATTCTGCCTTGATCAAACTCTTCTTTGTGTAAATAAATAATACAGTATGCAAGATGATGGTCCACACTGTCTTGGACTTGGCTGTGGTCAGTAGAGTGTAAATACACTGCTATAGACATGTTTCAGTTTGTGTAACAGCAGTGTTTCCAGTGACTTAGAGTGGCTTATAGTAGAAAATATTGTGGTTTGACATTGTTAATTGTAATGGGCTTCTGAAATGAATCCTAAATTAAAATATTCCTATTGTTTTTTGGTGGATTGAATCCCACATCAAAATAAACCTTACATTTCCAAATGGAGAATTTTTAACTTTTTATCCTACCCAATTCTCTTGTTCAGTATTGATTTATTTTTCTCTTTCTTATTCCTGTAGTCTATATGTATTTTTCACTCCCATTTCTTGTAAAGTTCTTTCATCTTTATTATTTTTTAAAAATAAAGTCTGTCTAATTTGGATCCTAGTTGGAAAGGAAGATATGATGTTTCAGTCAGTATGGTGCTACGAGACAGAAAGCTATTTAAAATAATTTTACATAGGGCAAGGTAGCACTATTCTTCTCATTCAGTTTTCTTGAGGAAACAGGAAGAGATCCTAAATTGTCTGATCTTTTAGTAGACCTCTCAGTGTCCTTTTTTAGGCATAAGACTGATTCCTAAAAGGTATTTTTTCCCTCTGTATTGGCATTGTAAGTGCTTTGACAGTCACATTTAAGTCCTTGTTCTGCAGAGGCTTAATATTCTGCACAGAAGTAATTAGTTGCAGATGTTAACTCAAGTTCCTTTAATCATCAAAAATCTGAAATAATGCCTATTTTGATTGTATTAGTGCCTTGAGGCAAATGTAGTTGCATTCTCTTTTACACTGTGTAAGCAGAAGAGATACAAATGTGTTTGATAGAGCTGTACTGATTGAAAACTCTACATTGTTGAACTTGGTGCAACTCTTGCTTTTTCTAAGGAAGTGGTTTTGTACCCGAATGGCATGAAGACACTAAAAACAAATGGGTTTGCTTATATCTAGTTGGAAACATTTGTAATTTTTGTTTGCTCGCCATTAGTGAAAGTTGCATTCATTGCTGTTGTAGTCTTAAAAAGTATTATTTTTCTTCCTGAAATAGTTGTTCTGATTCTTCTGAAAATCTGTTTCAACTGATACTGTAACTACAAAACAAAGTTTCATGTAAGCTTAAAATATTTACTCAGTCTCTGGTGACCCTTCTTAGCGTTGACAAATGCCTGGCTGCTCATGTAAGTGCAAGTGTAGGAGTGTTTGTAGAAAACAACTCTTTTTCTTCCCTAGTAAAACCTGAGCTGACTGTACCAGCTATGGCAGTGCTTCCAGAGTTTGGCACCCTCCTCCTTTTTTGAATTGGTGTTTGGGATTACACAGCTGCTGTAGACAGAGGTGAGAGACAAATGACTTTGCTAATGGTCACACCACTTGACAGATTCTCAAAATAAGTTTTACCTATTCTGTTCATGTAAATATTCATAACATAGGAAGCAAATAATTCCCAAAGGATGATCCCTCACCTGCATATCTTTTTTTTTTTTTTCTTCTTCCTTCAAAGGCTATACATGTTCCACATTTGCTAATATAATCTGTACTGTTTTATTCTTAACCGGAAGGTATATTTTGTTCTTTTTATTATGGTTGTAAAAAAACCCCTATGAGTGGTCTTTTATGTTAACATTCTTTATTAATAAAGTATTAGCATATGAAGATTCATTAAGGTCTTGGCTATGTTCCAAAATACTATAAAAGATACCTAGGAATACTCAGTTTCTTTTTGTTTTGCAGAGGACTTCATGCATACTTTATGCATGCTTCAACTGTGCACTCCGTTCTGCAAGGTCTGTGTGCCCATTCAATCTGTGTTTTTGAAATTCTCTCTAAAAGTATTTCCCCTAGGATTTTGCTTGTCCTCATTCCTGAGCTGTTTCCAAGGGCCATACCTAAATTACAAGACAAAGGAAAACAATTAGGTAGAGACAGTTAAGCAATAACAAGCAGAAGTGGCCTCTAATGATCAACATGGAAATCTGTGGATTTAACATACTGGACTTCTGGAAGCAGACATGTTTCTTGGGTATTTCTAAAAAAATACATACAATGAATTACAGTTGCAGGGGAAAAAAATACAGAAAGGCAGTTTAAGGATGTCAGTACCTAAGTGACTTGTCTTCCTAATGGAATTGCTGGATGAAAGGAGCATGATCAAATTCTGAGGGCTTCTAATGGTACAGGTTAAGAAAGAGTGAATTTAAAGTACGTGGAAACTAAGCAGATAAATTTAGGTGCAGTCAAGTTCTAGAAAATGGGAAGAATGCCCAGACACTGGCAATGTGGACAATAGAGAAGTTTCCACTGCTAAACAAAAGATGTCGAAACAAGATCAAAACTTAAGCTACAGTTTATTTGCCTTGAAGGTGACATGCAGCTATCTACAAAGAAATGTCAGGGACTGAGGTTTTGGTTTAGACAAGAGACCAGATCTGAAACAGGATCTCTGAGCTTCCATCACGGAGATGAGAAGTCTTGAGGTGATGAAGGTGGCTGAAAGCCCAGATTATTGGTCTGGGATTTGGTTGCAAATGAGATCAGTTAGGGGCATCATTTCTTGCAGAGGAGTGGAAGGAAATTTTATTTGGAGAAGGTCTAGGAAGACTTTGTGGGAGTATTTAGGATTCAAGGAGAGTGCCTGTGTCAGTAATTCTCTCTTCTCCCTAGCATTGTCCCAGTAAGTTGGATGATTACAGTGAGGAGGACTGGCATTCAGAATGGTGGACGTGCCTTTGTTGAAGACCAAGAAAGCAAGTTAGTGAAGCCTAAGTTAGTACAAATAATAGGAAGGAAGGTAGGAAATAGGAAAAGGAAGGAGGTCTAGCGGAAGTGTCACAGCAAGAGGAAAAAGAAAACTAAAATTAGATGGAGAGGGATAGGAGTTGAATATGGATTCTGTCTCATGTTCCTTCTGTTTGAGGAGCAGTGTTCATGTCATAATGCAAACCTAACCACTTGCTAGAAATAAATTCTATTGTCTTCTTTGTCTAAAAGAAACCACTCAAGGAATGTGTTTTTTGGGGTAATTTTCTGGGCAATGAATCAGAGAATCATAGAGTATCTTGAATTGGAAAGGACCCACAAGGATTCTTGAGTCCTCTCCTGGTACTGAGAGGACAACCTCAAGAGTGCCCAACACATGTGCCCAAGAGTGTTGTCCAAACACTTCTTGAACTCTGTCAGGCTGACGTTGTGATGACTTTCGTGGGGAGCCTGTTCCATTCCCGACCACCCTCTGTGTGGAGAGCCTTTTCCTGATACCCTACCTAAGCTTCCCCTGGCACAACTTCAGGCCATTCCTTTGGGTCCTGTCACTGGTTGCCAAAGAGAAGAGATCAGTGCCTGCCCCTCTTCCCCTCACAAGGAAGTTGTAACTGCAGTGAGGCCTTCCCTCAGTCTCCTCTCCTGCAGGCTGAACAGACGAAGTGACCTCAGCCTCTCCTCATACGGCTTCCCCTCCCTACCCTTTACCATCCTCATAGCTCTCCTTTGGACACTCTCTAACAGCTCAATGTTTTCCTTATCTTGTGCACCCAGAACTGCCCCCAGCACTTGAGGTGAGGCCACCCCAGCGCAGAGCAGAGTGGGACAATCCCCTTCCTTGCCTGGCTGGTGATGCTGTCCCTGATGCCCGCCTGGACACAGCTGGCCCTCCTGGCTGTCAGGGCACTGCTGTCTCAGATTGAACTTTTCATCAACCAGGATTCCCACATTCCTTTCTTCAGGTTTTCTGTATATGGAAAAGTTGCTTAACAATAATTTTTCAAAGTGAATTAGGTATGTTTTCTTCTGATGTCATAATGAACTCCCTTGGGGAAGAAGGGTTGAAATGGGAAATATTCTGCATTTCAGCATTATTTCCAGGCCACCACATCCATACACAAGTAACTGTGTAGTGTGTGTGTATATAGCACGTGTAGGTATTGCTGTTCTGACTAAAACAGTGAGCAGGTAGGATGCTTGTAGGTAACTAAGCCTAATGTTCTTAAAATAGTTTAGAACATTGACAAAGGACAGTTGGACTTTGTCATTTTTTTAAATAATAAAACCGTTTTACTACTAAGTTAGTGTCTATCTGTTCTTCCTGTGCTAGAGTTTTAGGCCATGTTCATCTGCAAGAGTGTTTCAAACAAAGGTGAAAATATATTTAGAAACAGTGCTTTGGACAAACACTGTCATATGATTTGGGGACAAAACATTCCCATGAAAACATGCATGAGATTCTTCTTAAAAGTCTGTTTGGAAAACCTTTATACCAATACTTTAACACAGTGTTTTTGATACACTTAAGTTACCTTTATGTTAGCCTGTAGAATTAATTTATTTTCCACTAAAAATATTCCTTTCTAACCAGTGACCTCTGACTAAGTTCATTACCTGAAGAAAAAAAATTCAGTGAAATAAATACAACCTTAACTTGCCTTGAAAGAGAAAACTCTTGCTAAGTAACAGCCTCTCTGTTAATGGTGGAGCTTCCCTCTTCAGCTGTCACAGGCACATACAGGTCTCGTACTCCTTCATGAGCGTATTTCTGCTGCCTCAGAGCAGCCCAGCAAATTGGGAGAAAAGTGGTAACTTTTGCAGGATGATCATGATGAAAACCAAACATTAGAAAAATAATCAAGCCACTTTTTCTGAATGTGCTTGACAGTAGAGAGTAATGCAGCCATCCATACAGGAAGCGTGATCCAGCAAGAACAAAACCCAGCACAACTGCACCTTTTGTCCAGTTCTTCCTCCTTCAGACTCCAATAATGTGAGGGGCGTATATGTATCTCCATGACTCTTGTATGCCATGAATGTATATTCTCCATATACTGAGAGAACATAATGGGGTTGTGATATGTGGGGATATTATAAAATTGTGTATACTGAAAGATTGGAGTAAAGTCTTGCAGTTCATGTGTGAAATGTTTTTTAGGTGCTCTCAAACTTTTTCTTCTTTTTTTAATTAGTGCCTGTTTTTTGTTTCACCATCTCTGAAAGTAGCCTCTGGTTGAAGATGAAGCTTGACCAAAGGGTAAAAGTTCAGAAGTTCCACACAGGAGGTTGTTTCAGAATGACAGGCTTACACAAATATTTATGTTCTCTAACAGTTGTCTATCCATCTGCTGAAAATCCAAATGATAATAAACTGTGTCCTTTTGCTGTAGAGAGCCAGTGGCCTGCTTTTTAGTGGCAAGAACAGTTGCTGGTGGCCTGTTTGCTTTTCTTGACTCTATTCTAATTTTTATTTCTGTTTTTTTAATCTTGAATCTCACAAAGAAATTTGAAAGTATTTCTAGAGGGGTTTTTTTTTTTTTTCAGTTTGCTTTCTGAAGAGTCTGTTGTGTCACAGCAGATAGGAAAGACTTTTGTTAAAAGTCATTGTCTTGACAAGTGAGGCTTGGTAGCTGTTCAGAAGACTCACTACTGTGTGCATAATTAAAGCACATTAAGTTCTGGTGGGTGATTTGGGTGTCAAGCGTTATAATTTGTGGTCTTCTCTGAATGATATTTAGGCAGCTCGTGGACACTATACTGTGCCTGCATAGGCAGCTGAAATAGTTCATTGCAGTGGTTGTTTAGAAAACTTGCACCTGTTTCTAGTTTCAGATTCTAATTATTACATCTATTTATGGTTCTTGGCAAAAAACAGTCTAATCACAGGTTATTTTAATAACATTACTTGTTTTAAAGTAGTACTTGAACCTCTCTTGAGACTTTTGAATTAGCTTTTGGGATGACTAGAAGAAAGCAGTAGCCTTCTGTTAGATAAGGTTTTAAGATTTACTCAAAACACTTTAAGAGTTTGCTTATGTTGCTTGGAAGTGGGGGTGGGATACAGAAACTGTTTGACAAGTATTGGTATATATGTTTATGCTGGGATTCTTTCCAATCTTGTATTTTTAGATTGATCTTTCTGAGGTCTCTTCTTTAATTATGAGTATTTTAATATAGTGTTCTCTGCATGTTTTACATTGTTGCTTACTCTTTCCTCTGCTGGCCAGGGAACTTGTTGGTGACTTGAGGGGGTGTCAGCTGCTCACACATAATCAATTTTCTCATTCTTGTAACTTAAGTCTGTATTTTCACTTAGTTCTTGTTGGTTAAGAACTCAGAAGAAACCTGTCGTATTGGTATTGCAGGGTGTGGTTTTTCTTCCATTAGGATTGTATACTTGAATGTATTTGGTAAAATATGCCTTCAACTGGCACGTAGAATATGACATATCATGTAGCTCATGCTGTCCATCATAGGTAATTGCACAGAGAATATGTGTCTGCAGAAGAAGCTCTTGAACTATCTCCTGTAAACTCCCTCAAATACCTGTTAACCTTTCTCTTCATCTTACTGTTTTCTTATGTTTATCTCAAAATGTCACTTCCTGGAAGAAAGGCTTTGAGCTGATCATACAGTTAGCTTTGGGATTTTCCATCTCTATTGAGTCTGTGTATTTTCTTCTGAGTGACTGAAGGAAGGCAGGCTGTGCCATTCCAACTTTCCTAATGACTCTAATTGGATTATAGTGCTCTAGAAGTCGACAGCTTTTGGGTGTTTATACAGTGGTTCCTGCAGTGTAGACAGATGTGAGTTCAGAACTTGCTTTCCAATTTATGGCTGCTTCATGCAGTTTGAATCTAGAAAGAGATGAAGTTTGTAGAGTGATGGAGCTTTTATTATGGTCGTTGCGTGCAATACCTGGAACTGAAAACTTAAAAAGAAGAGGTAAAAGGTAAAAGCAAAATCTTCCTGGCACTTGATCTTGATGGTGCAAAGTTGTGAAGGCGCACAAAGCACATCACCTGTGACTCATCTCAGTGAGTCAGACTCACTGTAACTACTCAAACTTCATTAATCTTTTTCACACAGGGGGATTGTATTTGGGGACTTGCAAGTTAACCATGGGTTTTACCAAAAACATTTCTCTTTATCAATAAAGCAATTAGATTAATGTAAATACACCTTGACCACTTTTTTTTATTAAGGTTTGAGATACATCATTACCTTTTTTCCGCTAAAAATGCAGTTATTTCAAGGATGGTTGTTCCTTTGCAAAAAGAATTTCAGTATCTATTAACAAAGTGGTAGTCAATTTAGTCAGAAAGTAAAGACTGTCACTTGCCTACGGATACTAAATTTTGAATATGAGAAATGTACCTGCAAAATACATTATTCCCACACTGAAGTATTTTGATTCTAAACTGTTCAGTAACATTTCACATTTCTCATTCTCTGTCAAGCACCTCTTTGGCTCCTGTACAGCGTGCTGTCTCTCAGGGAGAACATGACTGTGGGAATGATGTCTTGTTCTGGCGACCTCATTCACATTCTCTCTAGTTGCATTCTTACACAGAGCCCTCTGCTTAGCCTTGAAAAAGCTTTCCAAAGCTTCAAGTCTTCCAGGTGGTAGAAATTTTTGTCTGCTTTTGTTATTGATATTTGAGCATGATATTGCTGCCATGACAGTGTGAGTAGCTTTTGCAGAAATACAAGGAAATTATTTTCTCCTATAAGTGGGTCACAGTACAAGTAAAAGTTATCCTATATGGCATTACTTGTGTTTTATCTCTTTACAATAGTGTTTTGCCACTTTGAAAGTTTTTTCTGTACTTCTCACTTAAGGGAGAGAGGCACTGATACTGTTGGACAGTATTAATGAGCTTGGATTTGGCAGCCAAGTTGAGGAGCTCAGTCCTTTGTTTTTTTATTGTTTGGAAGAAATGTGGATGTGGCATGAATCATATTTGGAAAAGTGGCTGAAGAACTTCAGTTTGAAAGCATTCCATCAGCGCATCTATTAAAATGTTGCTTTGTATTTCTAGTACTGATACATTGAAGGTAATAATACTGCTATAATTTATTTTAAATGCAAACCTAATAACACTTCAGAAAAATGTAAGGGCTAATAAAGTACTCTTTGTGTAACGATGCATTTTTTTTACCTAGTGCTTGTTTTAAATCCTTACAACTTTTTTTGGGCTTACATTAGTCATTGAGCAACTCTGTATTTTAAAGAAGCTTGAAAAGGTGGTGCTATATTGAGAGTCTGATGTGTATCTTTCTGATGCCTTGTAATATTTTAGGACTGGAATGGGCCATTTTTGTCTATTAGAATAACCTCTTGTTTAAACCAAGCTTTAGAACAGTACTCTTTGTTCTGTGTGCAAACCTTGAAATGTTAACTGATCATTAAAGATCACACTGTAAGATTCTGCTTAAAACCAAGATGATGTTGGTTTTGTTGACAGTGAATTTCAAAATCACGTTTTACTAAAAGCTCTTATGCTCCTAAATGGCTTTATAATTAATTCTGCTTTTAGGATTGATGATTTAAGGACTGTACTGATTGGAACAATGAGTTGTGAATTGAAGGGAAAACATGCTGTGGTGGGGATTGTTAACAAACGAAGTGGCTGTGATTTTTTTTTGGTGGTGGTTACTTCAGATCTGGTCAGGTTGTGTATGATTTATTTATTGTGCAGAAAGGAAGAGCCCTTCTGATTTCTTAAAAAAATTATTATTGAATTATTGCTCGATGTGCCTCTGCACACGTCCTGTAGTTGAAGTACAGGATGTAGGACTTTTCCTCTCTAAATTCTTGAGTGGACGAACAAAGGTGCTAAGACAATCTAAAAAATTCCTATGGTAAATTTTCCCACAATAGTGTTGTAGATGTTTGTGCTATTCTTTTGGGGTTCCTGGCAAAAAAAAGTGTAGGATTGTGCACTAACATAAATCAATAAACTTGTCTGAATCATTAGAATTACTTAGAGAAAAGCAGCTTAGGATGTGGCTTCTGTTGAAGCTGCAGTTTGTTTGTAAGCAATATGTTTTTAGTAATGAGATGCTGACTAGCATTTGTGTCTCTAGAGAAGAAGAGGAACGTCTGAGAAATAAGATCCGGGCAGACCATGAAAAGGCTCTGGAAGAGGCTAAGGAGAAATTGAAGAAATCACGGGATGAGATTCAAGCTGAGATTCAGACAGAAAAGAACAAAGTAGTGCAAGAATTGAAAAAGAAAGACAGCAAGCCACTGCCCCCTGTTCCTTTACCAAACCTGATAGGGATAAACAGTGGAGAACCAGCAGACCCGGATATCCGAGAGAAGAGGAACAAAGTTAAAGAGGTAAAGATGATGATGATGTGGTCCTACCCATGCTCGTGTCTGACAGCAGTTATTTATATGGCATTTAGTTCCTATGATTTATATTAAAAAAGAAAAACAGACATACAAATCATTTAGTAAACAGTAAGCTGAAAGTGCACAAAGTATTAATGAGCATCAGCATTATTGCATGTTTTTTTTCCTAGTGTTGGCATGTTAATATTTCACTGGATAACAAAAATTATTTTAAGGAATTTCTTCAGCTTAGTGGTATGGATTCAGAGTGAATTTGTCATTAACACATGGAACAGTAACAAGAGCATCCTTAAAGTAGAGCATGACTTTGTCAGTTTCCTTTCAAAGAACGGGACATGTTACTGTGTCATGAGATATTTTTAGATGTTAAAAAATAAGATTGAAAACTTGAGGAAAAAGAAGACCTGTTGCTAAGAATTGAAAATTACCAAATTATCACATGCTTTTCAAAATACATTTTAAATGGGTCTAAAAAAAAGGAGTAAATTTAGTAGATTGAATGTTTTACAGGTAAATGAGGCAAACTAAGATGTTTGCTTAGGCTTTTGGTTCTGTGGCAGCTTATGCTATGGGAATTTCTATTTGTGGTCGTATCCTCTCCACTATTGGTTGGCTGTGAGATTCATTGCATTTTTTTGTCCTGGAAATGCCCATTTCCTATTACTATTGCCAGACATTTCTCTGGGTCTGTACTTCTAACTAGTATGGCAAAAACCTTGTACAGCCTTATTGTTCTTTTCCTTTCCTGCACTCTGGTTAGTTTTGTGCCAAAATTTGGTTTAGCAAAGAAGGAATAGTTCAGGCCAGACGCAGACAAGAACAAGACTGTTACTAAAGAACATCCAGGACCATAGCACTTAGTATTTATATCAGCTAAATTGACTTTTAAATTGTAATCTGAGTTTAGTTAGCTAATAAAACCAAAGAGAAATCAGTCATACACCTCTCCTTGTCAGGAAGGAATTGTAGCTGAAGTGTGTGCCATTCTGTGGGTAGATCAGCCAAACTGGAATTTTACTTTGAATTTTAATGGTGGCTAGATGGAATCCACTCTTATCAGGTAATGAACAAGTGTTTATTATGCATGAGTGATACAGTGTGGAGCTGTATCACTATTGGTAGTAGTTGCTCCATATAGAGCCCTGTTACAATCAGAATATCTGAAGTGGCAAATCCTTCCCTGGAAGATGTGCCTGTTAGTGATTACTGCAGAAGCACTTTTGCCTGGGAAGTTGTGTGTGGAGTATTGGACCTCCTTGACCCTGCTTGGTTAGGGCTGCTTCCCAAAGGACAGCATTGAATTCTGGATTGGAAAAGGCTCTACTGCTTTGCAAACATTTTGAGTGAGAATTTACAGAGCATTTTGCTCTTCGAAATGTCCCTGTAGGGTGAAGATGAATAGTGAATGGCATGGTTGTCAATACTTAATTTTTACTACAGATTACTGTTGCTAAATACCTTTGAGATGGATTTAATGTATAGAATAAAATTGAATTTACCAAGTAATGTGAAATTACTGAGCACAGCTAACAGTGAAGAACTAGCTGGAAGAAATAATAACCTGAAATTCTTATATGCCAAGTCTGGAATTGGAGAGGGGTTCAAAATTAGTGTTTGCATTTCTGAGGTTGTTTGGTCAGACTGTAGACTGAGAGGAGATGATAAGCTCTAGGTTAGTATGGAATGGCAATTTTCTTGGTGTCATGAAAAAGTAGTAAAATTTGGACCATTCTTGCTATCTAAACTTGAAGGTATATGAAATTGTAAGGAATTCAGGGTAGTTTGTGAGTAAGAATCACCAGGTGGTGATCCTTAGCTGCAGTTGCCACACACCTTGTGCTGTAAAAGGCTTACTCCTTTTTTTGGTGATCAGCCTACGTGTGAGTCACACTGACAATCTGTTTTTCTATTGCATAACTTGTTGATGACTACTATTATGGTTTCTGAAGTGTTTCTTTTTATTACCAGACCAAAGGTTTTTGTGGGACTGTGTTTTAAGTGGGTAAGTCCTTCAGTCAGGATAATAATGCCTTTGTCTTGAGCAGTTCTCACTTGTGTGACCACTGCGCTTGAACAGTCCAGGATCACAGGAGCATGACTGAAAATTCTTTGTTATGTGAATTGCCTTCATTGACTCAGTCATGTTAGTACTGCAGCTACCAGGTGATCTCCAGAACTTTTAATTTTTGTTTCACGCAGGGCAGCAGATTGTCACTTCTACAGCTAGATGTGTGAAGGCATGGAGCATCGGGGTGGGAGGTCTGCTAGGGAGAATGGACAAATGGTAGTGTTGAGAAACCATTGTTGGAACAATGTATCTGAGATAAAACATACATTAACAGTGTCAAATGAATAATATATTGCCTGAAACCTGTTTTTGACAGCATCAGATGTCTCAGAGAAGGCTGCAGTGATTTCAGAGATGTGAAGTGCCTTCTGAAATATGTTCATCACTGAGGTCCTCCCTCACTGTTTTGTGTAACCTGTATAGACTAATACAAATAGTCTTTGTAGATAGAGACTTAGCAGAAAAAAGGAAAAAGTTCCAGGAAACAATATCTCTAACGTGGGTCCACAACAGATATAGATATATAGATATATATATATATAGATATATATATAAATAATTTTTGACATGAAAGACATTATGATTGCCTGGATTGAGGCCTGAAAAATAGCCTAGGGAAGTTCTCCTGGCTCTTTGGAGGTGTTATGGTTTGAGTAGTGGGGAGGGGGCCATAAAGATCGCTCCTGTGAGAAGCTTCTGGAATTCTTCACTATTTCCAGGAGAGCCAATCTCTGATGGCTCTGAAGATGATGGACATGCCACTGGCCATATCTGGGCCAATTAGAAAGGTNGTCCATGGGGTCCATGAGGGATGCAGAGCCACCCGCAGTCCGTGGGTGAGGTGCCAACATTAGAGTGGGGAGATGTCAGAAGCCGCAGCAGCCATGGATGCCAGAAGAAGACGTAGAAGTTGCAGCCCAGTGAGAGACGGGGACTCAGAGTCCCACAGTTTATGGAGGAGGTGACTACGCTGGAGCGGTTGGATGTCGGAGGAAACTGCAGTCCAGATGGGAGACCCAGGTGGAGAGAGAGGGGCCCCCTGCTTCCATGCAGGAACAGTTTGTCCTTGGAGGACTGCATTCTATGGACAAGAACAAAACCACGCCACAGAGGTTCACAGAGAACTGTCTCTCATGGGAGGGACCCCATGGCAATGCAGGGGAAGGACTCTTCTCCCTAAGCAGGGGAAGAAGATCCTGGAAATGAACTGACCTGAACCCCCACACCCTGCCCCCTCGCAGTGTTGGTGGGGGGGAGGGAGGGAGGAGTGGGGATGGAAAAGAACGGTGTCTTTTAAAGGTTTAATTTTACTTCTCATATCCTCCTTCTTATTCTGGTAGTAATAAATTTCACTTTGCAACTTAAGTTGAGCCTGCTTTGTCCTTGGAGCGTTTTCTCCTGGTTCCTTATCTCAACTCATGGACCTTTGTATTAATTCCTTTTTTTCCCTTTCTCTCCTTCCCTCTTCTGCCCCACTGAGGCAGGGGAGGGAATGAGTGAGTGGCTACTGTGGGTGCCTGGCACTTAGCCAGGGTCAAACCATGACAGGAGACTGCATATCTGGCTTCAGAATTCCACGTGGTCTCAAGAAAGTGTTTGACCTGCTTTGGTTTACTGTGAATTGTCCTATGATTACATATTTGAGGAATTTCACTGTGAGAGAGCAGCTTTGGACTGTTTAAATTCACAAAATGAATGATGTTATGTAGCCTATTTCACCTTCTATCAAATGGTGAAAAACTGTGTAGAGTTGGGTGTAATGATGGGGACTATTTGTAACACACACGAGTGTTTACATTTGGGAGAAAGGCTGGAAAATTTTCAAATGAGGATCCTGTTTCTATTATTTTTACAGAAAATAAGTTACCAGTTTTTCTTTCCAAATAGCAACTTGATGAAGTCTGTTTTTTTAACATCTCTGTATAAGAAGTGGTTTGGCAGTACTTTAATATTCTAAAAAGACATATTTTGATTTTAGAAAAAAGTGCATATAAAAGTAAAAAAGAATTTGTGTAATGCTCTTAAGAGAGCTTTGTAAAAAATTTGAAAGCTTTATATAATAGGAATGTTTGCTGAGCACAGAGAGGGAGGCTTCTTAAGGTCATGGAATACAACTGGGAGCAGAAACTGAATCTTACTGTTTTTGTTTTTGTGTGTCTTTTGGTTCTGATAATTATATTTAGCGTTACATTGTATTCTCAAGTTTAATTTGTGAAATTAATCTGTCTATATTCTTCTAAGAAGCTATTAATTCAGTTTTTCAATAAGGAGCATTTAGGTGTTGGCTGATTATTTTAGATGCACAGTGACAACTCTGAGAAGTAAAGGTTTTTCACTTGCTTACCATATATGCTTTATAGCACTTCTCTGGTGCATTTGCTTGCTGTTCAGGCTTTGAAAAGATGCTGTGATGTTTAATTAACTGGCATTTTAAGAACAAACACATCTGAACATCTGAAAATTATTCTCGGGGCTACACTTTAGCTTTGTATTCATATTTTGGCTTTTTGTACTATGTAGAAGAAAAATACTGAAAGTAGAAAATCTTTTTTTTTCTTTAAGATCGTAAGTGCAACTTGTGTAATTTTACAGAAAGGCTTTAAGATGTGTCTTTTTAATGTGGTTAATGCAGAGAAATTAAGAACAAATCCCGTCTTTTGGAAGTCATGGGCTTTCTTTCCAAGTTAAATTACATATAAATTGCTTGAGCACTTGGAATTTTTGACACTTAATTTCCATTATTGTACTCCTTAAATGGTGTTCAGAATATGTTTTTTTCTTCTTTTCAGTTCAAATGTAACCATTACATAGTGCTCTGTGGTCTATAGTGAGTTTTATTTCCCTGAGAAGGTAAACTTTACCCAGTCAAATAATGATAATTTTGTAATTCTTTTCAGCCTATTCAGGGTTCAGGTTTTCTTTAATTTCAGCCTTAGATGTCACAGTATTATTTTACTGCCAGCATTCATTTAGGATACTTGTTAAAATAGTGTATTTCACCCAATAATAGTCCTAATCCTATGCAGGTGATCCTTCCTCTCTGCTCAGCGCTGGTGAGGCCACACCTGGAGTCCTTTGTCCAGTTTTGGGCTCCCCAGTATGGAAGAGACACGAGCATATTGGAGAGGGTCCAGTGAGGGACCACAAAGATTCTGAAGGGACTGGAGCATCTCTCACCTGAGCAAAGGATGAGGCAGCTGGGGCTGGACAAGAGAGGGAATCTTACAAAATACCTGAAGGGAGGATGCAGGGAAGACAGAGCCAGCCTTTTTTCAGTGATTCCCAGTGGCAGGCACAAAGGCAATGGGTGCTAACTGAGACACAGGAAGCCCCATGCAAACATCATAAAATATTGTTTGTTGTGAGGGTGACCAAGCACTGGAGCTGGTTGCCTACAGAGATTGTGGAGTCTCCCTCCTTGGAAATACTCATAAAATGGCTGGGAATGGACCTGGACAGCTTGTTCCAAATTACCCTGCTTGAGCATGGAGCTGGGACCAGATGCCCTCCAAAGGTCCCTTCCAACCTCAGCTGTTCCGTGGTAGGATGATGTTTGTTGGCTAAGCGTGTCAGCTGGAAGACAGCTTCTCCAGAATGTTACACGAGTGCACACGGTAAACTTAACAGCAAAATAACGCTGCTGTAGGTTTCAGATAGACTGGGAAATCTGAGTTCTCCAGAGCTTTTTTTCTATTACTTGTTCTGTATTTGTTGTGATACGCAGCTGTGTAATTACACAGTGCTAATTGTAAAGACACTTTTTTAAAATTGAGCTCAAAGGAGGTGTAGTGTCCACACAGGTAAGGTAGAGTTATGAAGTGACTGAAGCTGCTGGCTGTACCATTCTTGCTTGTGCAGTTTTAAAGCTCTTATGTTTAATGAGATGGGATTAGCAAGGTGATATCTTTGTGATAAACTGTTCCCAACACTGCAAAATTCTGGCTCTGTTCCTGCATGTCACAACTTTCTGGTAAAAAAAAAAAGTGGAGAAAGACATTTAAGCAAAAGTTGTTGTGAAATGGACATCCAGGAAGTATAGGTGCCAGAGTTAAAGATCATGGAATCATAGAATAGTTTGGGTTGGAAGGGACCTTTAAAGGTCATCTAGTCCAACTTGAAGTTCATTTGTGACATACGACACCTGTAGAAAGAGTTATTGTTAAGTTTGAATGCTTTGCACAAGTGAGGAGTAAGTCTGTTTGGGAAGCTGGGGATGTTCTGACTTGAGTTCTTTTGCCGGTGAACTTCCTTCAGCAAAACTTTCCATTTATCCTCTTTTAAAATTAGTGTTGAAATATATTGCCTCTTTGAAGGGAAGGTAGGAAGTTAATTTATTTAATATTAGTGGAGGCAATGTCAGAAGTACTTACAGATATGTGCCAAGGAGAAAAGTGATTAAAATGTCTTTTCATCATGGTCTCTGGATGATACTCAAGAGGCTGCTAATACTGTTGAGAAGAAATAGGCTGTTTTATAAGCAGCAAAACTAATGGTTTTCTATGGATTTTTGACCTATATCCCCTTATACCACCCTCTGCTCATCATGCACTTGTTGCTGTGAATATCCTCTTATCTTCCTGTTTGACTGTATGAATTGCAATGTGTTCTGTACCTTCTTTAGAGCTACTGGTGTGCTAAATGCTGCCCCCCTGAATGAATAAAGGGTTGAATTATAACTGCCTTTGTCTCCGTCAGGGTACTAATTTGTGTCCGTCTGCCTTACCTAGCCACAGAAACTTTTTCTTTTCCTCAACACAAAAAGTAGAATATCTGGTTCCTCCAGCTCTTTAAAATCAAGTGTGAAATTAGAGGATGGATTAAAAGGCTACTGCAGATGTATGTGTCAAATGATGGATGTACAGACAGCAAGATTGCATAAGCCTCATTCTCTTAAGAAATTGGGCTAGAAATAGTAAGTCAGTGTCCTTTTACCTGAGTTCTATTTTGTGTGCTTGTTGAGAAAAGAGCTGTGTAGAAGAAAGAATTACTTAATCATTCAGAGATCTTTTCATGCTGCCTAAGTCCTCTTTTCATAGTTACTATTCATACAGCTTTCAATGCTAATCTCATTTCTTGTTTCTAATTGCAGTGTTTCTGATCTAGCCAAGTAGGCTGCCTTTTGTGGCTGGGGGACCTTTTTCAATATCTAAAACCAATTTAGAACAATTTCATTATTGCTGACACTTTGCAGTCTTTGTTTTCTTGGTCAAACTTACTTGGACTTCCGGTTGGTTGCAACATCAGTTTTTAATAACCCATGCCTATTAAGGGTTTTGCATTGTATTTTGTACCTCTCTGCTCCTGACTTACATTCCTTCAGTTACTTCCTGGAACTAAAGGACATAAATATCATGACCCAGCTTTTTCAGTATTTAAGGTAACACTCCCTGCAGTGTAAATGTTTGTATAAAATCTATACAAACACATTTTATATGTAAGTGTGTGCATATAAAAACCTCTTTGCATCTATACATGTGTATACATACACATTGTTTATTAGTTGGTTTCGTTTGCACACTGTTTGGATTCTCTGTGTTCTGGGTTCCCCAATGTAATTTGACAAGTTGAGAACAGATAAATTAGCTTTCAGTTAATTTTGCTGCACTTTTTAAAAGCTTATCTTAATTTTACTGAATTAGTGAAATCTATAAATTAAGGATAAAATCTTTTTGATCGAGCCTGTTTGTAAGCTAATTTTCCATTTATGTATTAGAATGAATATTGTGCAATTAGCCCTTCAGCCAGTACAGGCATGTTAGGAATGGCCCTGAACAAAGTTGCGTCCCAGCTTGTTGGAATGATTGTATAAAGAACTCATTTTACATTGGTAAATCAATCATTTATGTCTGTGAGAAGCTTTGCAGCTTGGTGTATGTATCTTGCTGGAACAGAAGCATGGAAATAAAGCTCTTAGTGTAGAGCTTTATGTGCAAATTTCAGCTGCACATCCTGCATATGTTGATTTGATTTTTAACTTTAAATGTGCTACTCATGAAGAATGCAGGTTTTTGTTTGAGGGTATTTTAAAAATGAATCAATTTAGTCAAGTCGTAGAAATTACAGAATTCTCCAGCGCTTATGCAGTATTGGAAACGTTAAAAATTCAGGAAGGTGTTCATTATTAAAGATGTCTTTTTTCCAGACCATTGTGAAAAGAACCTTTCTTTCAGCAATGAATTAGCATATTTGCAGTATTTAAAACTCAAAAATGAAAATTAAAATCAAAGAAATAAGGAAATATTTCACTTTCCTTATCAGCCCAACAAAAATGAGCAAAACTCCAGGTAAATTTCTTATCTTCAGAACTGGGTAAATCAAAAGGCTCTGTTAAATTTAATTGACCTTACTACAATTTTTAAAAAAATTTTGTATTTTATATGCCATTTATTCCTGTAAAACAGAAATACTGGTAGCAAAAATCATAAATTATGGCTATATTGAAGAGATGTCTATTTTAAATTATACATGATCTATTATACAAGTGACAAGAGGTGTGTTTTCAGCTGTGGAGACTTTGGTAGGAAATCCAGAGCATCCTGTTATGTTCTTGTTAGTCCTCTTTCTCCTGTAGTCCCCTCTGTGTTTGCTGGAGCAACTCCATAAGGTGTATGCCAGTGTGTTCTCAACATGCAGTTTTCCTGATGGTGTTAGCTCTCAAGTACTGCTATTAATGATGTCATCACATTGATATTAATGATGTCATTGATACACAAGGTGAGCTACTGGTAGTTGATGAGTAACCTCTCACATTGCATTCCATTAAGACAGAGACCATCTGCATACAATTCTGAGCTACCTGAAACTCCCTCCAGCTCACTCTAATTAGTTTGCTCTGAGATTTGGATTCCTGATTTGCATTGCTGGCATCTATTCTTATTTTCTGCTTTGCTACCAGAGGACCAGTGGCTAACAAGGCATCAGGTTTTGGAAGGGATTCAAGGGGAAACCAAAGCACTGCAGAACCCTGTGCCTGCTGACTGAACTGCAGATTAACAGAAATCAGAACCGGGAATAGAATCACTGAGCATACAGATATGTAAGATGTCCTGCTCTATTTTTATTGATACCATGGCACACAGAGCTATAGAAGATCTCCAAAAGTGTCAACAAACGTGAAAAAGGGAGAGATGGTCAGATACATAATTTTTCAAAAATTATTTGGCAAGGTTTACTGGTAATAGGTGTTGAACTAAGCAGCCATGGGATGGAGGATAGTTTCTGTGTTTGCCTGGAGAAATTGGTTAGAAGGCAGGAAATGGAGAGTACAGAGAAATAGTGCTGGAAGCCACAGAGGACATGTGCTGGGGATCCATGCTCTAAATTATACAAATAAATTATTTAGAGTTTGAAAATGGATGAGTAGTGGTATGACAACTTTGCTGCCGACATGAAGAATTGCAGAAAAACCTTGTGGGACTGAGTGATTATCTCCTTTTTTATTTCTCAGCTAAATGTAAAATTATGCATATTGGGGCTGGAGATGGAGAGATTCCAACTTCATGCTAAGTATGAAAAGCTGTGAGGTGACTTAGTACACTTGAGAATGAGGAATTGTGTTTTTTATAGTTCCTTGGAAATGTCACTGTAGTGCTCATCAGCAGCCAGTGAGCAGATATTCAGTATTTTAGAGAAGGAGAACAGGTGAGGTTCTTACGGTAGCCTGTGAAGCTCAGGTGCCTCTGCATCTTGCAAGCTTCATGTAGTTCTGGTCTTTCAGCTTCAGACAGGATAGGGTAAAACTGGCAGAGGTGCAGGGATAAGCTGATGAACAGGCTTAGACTGATGCCTGACAGGACAAGGCTTGAAGAAAGGAACTGTAGGAACTTCTTTCTGCTGGCTGATGTGCAGTTGTGGTTTTGTTTACAAAGATGATCCGAGAGGCTTTACTTTTCTAAACAGCACAGCATGAGTCAGTCCTGTGTATACAATATTCTCTTGAAACCATGAGGATGTATAAGGTCAAAAATACCTGTTCATCACCTTGGATTAAAAATATTTGGCTTTCTTGAACATTTTGTGTCGGTTCACTGCTGCAAGCTCTCCAAATTTAAGCTCTTTATATCTACTGTTCCAGTTCTCACCAGTCTGAAGGATTTTGCTATGTAATTTCGTCAGGCATCTAAGACTTCCAAGTATTTCATGTCAACAAAAAGAGTTTTCCACTTTGCATCCATTTGATAAATGATTTTGTTTTAGTAATGGGTTTGTTTCCAGATTTGACAGTAAAAGAAAACCCGATGTTCTGTGTGTGTTAGGAACATATTCCAAGCAGACTTTTTCAGTGACAATGCTCAAAAATGCATGACAGAGACATGAACTGATGCCTGAAATAATTTCTCTTGAGATAGAGCTCCCAGGAGAATAAAAAAGTCTGTGAGTTTTCTAAGTTTCATCAAAAATCTGAGTATACAAGGAGAAAATAATTTTTTAAATTAATGTCCAAAAAGTGTTCTTTGCAGACAGTAGGAAAATGGTTATTAATTTTTAATCTGCCAATTGAGCAGTAATTTTGTCTAGCAAGTCCTTGGTTAATTTTAAAACCGAGCTTGAAGTTGGTTTATATAAATCTCTCAAAATTGTACCCTTAAGCAGAATATATTCCTTTGAAAGCAAAACCTATTTGCTGTCTGTTATGTGTGTTCCTGATGGAATGGCAGGAACCGGTAAATACTGCAATTTGCCAGTAAATTGGTTCTTTTGCGTGTTTGTCAGGACTCCTACTTTCTGTTTGCTAGTTGCCTGTCTTTTTTTTAAGACAGGAAAGGGGTTTTTGAGCCAATCCTTTGTTTGAATTACTGTTTCTGACATGCTCCCGTAGTGGAAGAACTTCCTTACAAGGCTCTTTTCACTCACTGTAACCTTTTATTGTTGGTCAAAAGACATCGTTGCCACTCTGTCTTTATAAAAATCTGATTTCCCGGTGACTGTAGAGGATTAGATCCCATGAACGTGTTCTAAATTCAGTAAAACCAACTAGATAATGGTGTACCTACAAAAGCAGATTCATTTGGCATGCTCTGCTTCTTGCCTTTCTGTCTGTCTTGCTGCAGAGCCTAAATTAGTCTTTTTGTAGAATTATCAAGTTGTATGTGCAGCAGCATCTTGCTGGTTGTTATTTCCCTTGCATGCCATAATAAACATTTTCAAGATTAGTATGCAACAGATCAATACTCTATGAATGATTTTGCTTTCAAAAGAAAAATCTGTCATTAATGGTGTCAGTAAGAAGTCCATTGCCAAAACTGCTTGTTCTCTGGTGGACAGATTGCAAGATCTGTACATGATATGCCATCAAGCTCCAAACATTTCCTGTGACAAACTGCTATCAGGTATGGAAATACCAACTATGGAAATGTGTCTTGTGTTTTTCAGTTACTGATCCATGCTTGTTATTTTCATTCAACTGAGTTTAAGGTGCCTCCTTGAGTTCTTTAAGGGTTGGGTGCATTTTTTTGCAAATAGTTTTACCTTCTTCTTATTATCAGTAGTGCTGATGTTCCGGTCAGAGTCTGAGACTTTCCTCTCCTCTTAAAGACAAAGTTTTATTTTAAGAAAAACCTGTCTATCCCTGCAGGTATTCTTCAGCATTTCCAGCTTTCTCTGTGCAAACTCTACTTAGCGTACCTGTAGAAACAGTTTTGTTTTTCCAATCAGGATTTCATGTTGGTTGTACTTCCTGAGCCAAAATGCCATCCTTGGTTAAATTTTGTAGCTGTCAGAGGCATCTGTCTTCTCGTGCCTCTCCAAAGCTTTTGTGTGCACAACTGCTCCCAACAGTATAGATGTTCTGTCTATAGTATAACATGCTACCTGTTCTGGCAGTAACAGAAATCTCCATGTTGTTACAAGATCTCTTGGCATATGATCCTTACAAAACTTAATACTGTATGCAAGAGCTGTGGGGCTTCTCACTGGCATGTAATGTGCAGTTCTCTGCTAACATGATACCGTGAAGTCTGCATGCTTTGTGGTGGAGGAAAACAGTGAGTTGTGTGCCAGAGTAATGGTCAGCGTCCATCTGGAAAAAATCAGTTGGCTACTTAGTGTAATAAAGTCAAAGAATTCTCAAGGACTTAAAACACCATATTCTTAGTACACTGCTTGCGGTAGGCAGAGGGGCAGGACAGACATGTTTGTGGTTATCAAAAGTAGCTTAGTCGCCTCAGAATATGATTTTGTATCCTAGTCTTAGTTGACACAGTCAACTGTGTCTTAGTCTCTTGTGTTCAAGAGACTTTCAGGTCTCAGTATTGTCCTTTTAAGTTATTTCTGCACTAATTCATGCATCTAGTTGAAATGTACTCCTTTGCGGTTTCTATCTTAATAAAATTTTATCTTAGGATAAATTATATATATGGAAACGTCTTGTGTTGTGTGTATTCTGTTTTAACTCTTTGTAATTTGCATGCTTTTTTGGGGTTTCTTCAGAACTAAATATTCTGTAATAAAATATATACCTTCCCCCCAGAAACACAGCAAATAAGGACAGTGAAATATTCCACAATTTATATTATGCTGTGAGGAAATAAGTTGTTCTTCTCCTGGACTTAGCTAGGTTTGATCTGTTCTGGTATTTGCCTATACCATCAGATTTTTACAAAACTAAATATCAGTGGCTATTTGATTCTCCTTCAGGAAATATTTCTTTGAGGCATCCAGAGATCTCAGAAGCCCAGGTTCCCTTATGTGCAAACCGGTTGGTTGGATCTGCCACGTCATGGTCATGTTGTTGTTTAGTCATCTATCTGTTTTCAAACACATGGAGAATGCACTGGTCAGTCTTTAGTTTAATCCTCTAATACTTTCCTTGGGAAAACAGACTTAAAGGTTTAGAGAATTTTTAGGACTGACAAGCTGCAAGTTAGAGCAGGACCCTTCACAGAAGCCTTGGCTGTCCCCTGTCCTTAAGGCTACCCTGACTAGATAAAGCCTTAAGTAGCCCAGTCTGATCCCATAAGTGACCATGCTTTGAGCAGGAGGTTGAACAGGAGAGGCATCCTGAGGTTCCTTCCCATCTGAATGATGCTGTGATCCTTGATTTTATGATATTAAGTTAATGAAAAATTTTATATAGAAATTTGTAGGTTACTTCTGGTTAGCATTAGTGAGAGCTCTCAAAGGAACTTCACTGCTTACTGCTTGTGACCAGGTTTTTATTGGGTTTGTCATGCTGCAGTTTTTTTACCTGTCAAGAGAGGATCCCTTTACCCAAGTCAT
This sequence comes from Pomatostomus ruficeps, assembly GCA_013400735.1. Lineage (NCBI taxonomy): Eukaryota > Metazoa > Chordata > Aves > Passeriformes > Timaliidae > Pomatostomus > Pomatostomus ruficeps. The sequence goes on from VYZT01003358.1 coordinate 34,047, forward strand.
CTTGACGTTCCAGTAGCTATGAAATGGCCAGTTTGATAAGTGCTGTGTAAACACTAAGGTGTTTGTAAATGCTAGTTTGTGAAATGGCTTTTTTCCTCTTTTAATAGATTTGCATCCACTTTTTCTTACAGTGCTCGTTCATGACACTAAAAGAAATTCTAGAGTATTATGACCTAATCAGGAGTCAAAATAAGTGCAAATATTGAAAACAACCTGTGAGCTGACTTGGAATGACAAATGGTAGGAATGGGACTTTGGCATTTGAGAGGGACAGCTGTGCTGAGGCTGATGCCAGTTCAACACAGAAGTGCTCCCAGCTTCTTGGGCCTGTGCGGGGCTCAGATTTCTTGTCTGGGCATGAGGTAGCTCAGCCATGGGAAATCTAGAGGGAGTTTACATTTAGAGGAATTACGGCTTTGTAGTTTGGATAGGGATGTCTTGGTAGCTGTAGGGAGAACAGAGACTTTGTTTTCCATGTCTCAGCAGGCAGTTTAGATGCAGTTTGAAAGATTTGGGATTCTTGGATGCTGACTTCCACTAAGTGTTGAATTTGGTAGGAGAAGGGACCTCAGAGGTAGTAAAAGGGGAGACGTGAGGCAATGCTGGTATGGCAGCTAGCTGCACCTCGTTTTTTAGCCAGTAACTCCTTGTTCCGTCCCATTTTCTGTGAGTACAGTGACTCTCTGATTAAAATAAGAAAATTACAGTCATGTAAATTATAGTGAAAACTGATTGCCTTGCCTCAGTTTCTTAATGAGTTAGTATGGTTCTGTTAGTTACATTCACATAGTTGCCCCTCTTACAAAGCATTTCTCAAACTTGTGAAAATTGTGATTTTAAGTCCTATACATTTTCTTGGGGATTTTGTTTATATTAACACTATTTCAATACCATTTTTAAAATGCGATATAAAAATAAAGTATGTATAATGTTGTGGATACAGACACGTGGCTGTTGTTCTAAATTTTTTTTCCGAACTGTTCTTGTGTCTGGGACCATCAGTGTCTTTTGAAATCTAATTTCTTCCTGTTACTTGCTTTCATCTGTTTACGTACTAATAATATTTATTTCTTTAAAACTGCATTCGCTTTGCAATTTGGTGGCTGCTGAATTTCCAACAAGTAAGGAGTTTGAAGAGTTTTAGCAAATCCAAAGAAGTACTGTGTAGTGGCTGATATGCACAACTAGTCAGCAAGACCTTTTGGGTTTTTAGATGTAATTTTCTTACTGGGTGGTGGAAACATCTATTAAAAAGCTAGATGTTTTATGTAGTAAGTATTAATAACATACTGCTTTGTTCATTATGCTTTCTAAAAAACAAAGCTTTTGACATTTCTTTTGGTAGAGGCTATATGACAGTACATCTTTGTCAAGTAGGTGTTGCTAATGAGAAATTTATTATGCCTTTTCCAAAATTGTTTAGTCCTACTTAGATGTACCAGTGTAAATAAATCCTTTTTATGCTTCAGGTATTGGTAGATATCTTTTTGTTAGCATCTTAAGACTTTAGCCAGTGTTTTACAGCAGTTCCTTACACTTAAATGCATTCCTCATGCTTACATTCTTAAATGTCTGTGCATATATTAAAGGAAAAGAAAGAACAAGAAGGCGATCTAATGCAGAACATTAGGTTCCATAGCTCAAGTCGAATAGACTTGAAATTTTCCCCAGATTTATTCATGCTGTAAAATCTGAATTCTGCAACAGAAGCAGTGGCAAAGTAATTACTCAATATGCTGGGATGCCTGTGAAAGATGAAGGCTTAAATAAGGAGTAAAATATTGTATTCATAGAGAGTAGTTTTATAATGTAATCAAATCCTGTTTTTTTCCTGTTTCTTAGATGATGAAGCATGCCTGGGACAATTATAGGCAATATGGATGGGGACATAATGAGCTCAAACCAATTGCCCGGAAAGGACATTCCACCAACATATTTGGTAGGCTATATTTTCTGCTTTGTTTGTGATTTTTTTTAATATATATTTCTGTCCATGTGTCTTCTTTGAAAGTCTACTCAAACTTTCTGGCAAACTCTGTTTTAACAAAAACCTTCTGAAGTGTGAGTGACAGAAATAATTATTTCAGTGGTATTTTATTGAATTACTTTATAAACCTATCTTTTTGGGAGTAGTATGTCCTTACTGTTGCAAAGGCTGTTTCTATGTGCACTGATACTTCGTGTGTGTGTGTGTGTGTAGATCTACAAATGAAAGTCCTAATGCAGTGATGATTATTTTTTGGTTATATTTTGAGATGCAATGAGTATAAATGTGGGGATTTAAAAAAAAAAAAATCCCACCTCCTCTTGTCTAGATCTTTGTGTTTAATTCTGTGAGAATCATGGAAGAGTTTGAGTTGGAGGGAACCTTTTAAAGATGATCTAGTCCAACCCCCTTCCGTGGGCCGGGACACCTCCACTAAACCAGGTTGCTCAGAGCCTCATCCGGCCTGGTGCTGAACACCGCTAGGGATGGAGCATCCACAGCTGCTCTGGGAAACCTGTGCCAGTGCCTCACCAGCAGTACTTAGCACAGTGCAAGGAGAAAGTGGGAGCTGAAGGGAACCCTGGAGCAAAAGGCTTCTTCCATGACAGGACATTTCTTAGATACCAGGACAGCATTGTGTAGTATTCATATATGCTTTATTTGTTACCTTTTACATAGGCACTGCCTTTATTTTTTTGCTATGAAAATCTCTTCTGAAGCTTTCTGTGATTTAGTTTTATGTTATGACTAATTGATGGCTTTCCTTTAGATTTTTTCCCACCTGATGAAATTGGATTATACAGTGAAAAATCTTTAATGTTCACCTGTATGATCACGTAGTCGTTGCTGTTGAATTTACTTGCAGTTCTGTTGCTTAATTTGCCATATATAACTTTAGATTAGCCTTGGTTTATAACCCAGACTCTATGAAGTAAGTTTTTTTTCTTCATATGGCAGGAAAACATTTTTATAATGTTTGTTTTTAATGAGACTGACATGATATTTTGAAGCAGTTATAATTTCACTGTAGTCTTTTCTTTCCATTCCTCCTCTGCTTACTTCTAACATGTCTGCTAATGAGTCTGGAAGATTTCTGCTTTTTTCCTTGGAATGATTACTCTTTGGAATGCTTATTTTTTGAAATTTTGGCATTGCTTTCTGAAAGAAATTGCAGGCTTTGTCCATGTTAGAAGTTTCTGCTCCTCTTGTTCCAGCTAACTGTAGCAGCCAATGCCCTACATGTTTGTCCTTTTAAAATCCAGATGCTATTTTGTGCCATTTAGTTTTTAGCCAAATCATGTCATGATTGCTCTATTCAAGGCTATTTCATATGAAAAACTTTTCTGAAATACATAATCTTCAGTATGTATCAAGTCTAAAATAGAATCAGCTATTGTTCATTTTTTGGGTGGTTGATAAGAGGGGGTGTGTGTGTGTCTGGAAATTGGTCTTTGTACCAAGGACTGGCTAGGCTGTATTGTTATTCCTAGCTCTTTACCTTGCCCTATTACCCCTAATGACACAATTCCCAGCAGTATTTGCCCGTATAGGGGGGTTGCTTAATTTTTTTTGAAACCTCATGCTAGTTTTAATAAAAATATGCTCAGCAAAATCTGTTTTTATTATTCATCTCAAAGATGATTTGATCCAAACTATTTTCAGCCATTACTGCAATCTACTGTGCTTCCATTTCAATTCCTAGCACGTCTCTGAGATCCTGCAAGGAGATGGTATCACTGGTTGAATGGCAACCCTTTGCATGAATCTTTGGGAAATCAGGTTTGCTGATAACTCCCAAGTGAGGTTAAACACGATTCAATTTAGAAGACAAATAAGTCATTAGTCTTCCCCATTGGACTCTTCGTTTGTCCAAAGCTGTCTATGCCAAGAACACCGATGTTTCTAACGTTGCAAGATCTAGCAGGGTTCAGTCTGGGGTCAGAGAAGGGGAGAGGAGGTGGTCTGCTCTGCTCTTATAAATCTTAGTTTTAAATAATTAAAAATATAAGGAAGGATAAACTTTAAAGCAAGATTCTCTATGCCTAACTGAAGCATGCCAGCAAGAATGTTTATGGGTTTCCTCCATTATTAGTTTGACTTTTATGACAAAACATGCTAGGGTTGCTTTAGTTGGCCTGCAGCAACAAACTCTTGCCAGTCTTTTTGAGATGTCTGACTGTAAATTGCCCAGGAGAGTCTGCTAAAAATACTGGGTTTCAAACTGTGTAGTTGGGCAGTAGCTGTAATCTTGAATAGTACCTCTTCAGCAGCTGGGTCACAGCATTAGTGGTATGGTGCTGCTTTGAGAAAGTGTGACTGGGAATGGGTGAGCTTTTAAAGATATTTACATTTAGATGATATATGAAACACCTTTGTAGGTTCTCTGTTCGTGAAATGGGGTGATAACTGCTTTTGAAAAGGCTGGCATTTATTCCTACCCTGTAAGATGAAATATGAAAGTCAAGGAGAAACTGCAGCAGAAAGGTGTAAATCTTCTTTCCAGTTTAAATTTTTATTTGCAGCCCTGCTGAAGGTTGTAGCAGCTAAGCTAGAAAACAAAAAATGTTGACCTTTTTTTGTTGGACTGCTTAAATTGGTGAAAAAATTTGATGGCAGCCGCAGGGCGTTGTTGCAGAGGGAGTTTGCTTGGGATCTGGGTCAAGTTCTCATTAGAACACAAAGGGTGCAGAGAAAAGGCTGATGGAAAATGATGCGTGTAAGATAATGAGCAAGCACAAGAAACACCGAGCTTGCTTCAGAAGAGTTTAACCCAAACTGGAGTAGTTGACAGGTATTGTTGGATTCTCTTCCTGTAATGGAATCTGACTGGATTTGCTTTTGAGGATAAGACTAACCATCTAAAAGATGCTGTTTGAAGATTTCTCCGTGCACTTGTTTGATGACCCGTAGGTGAACACCTCCTGAAAACACAATTAAAATTATTCAGTCCATATATGCTTCAGAGTTTTAAACTGTATGTGTTTGTGATATCTTTTACTCCAGTATCATACGAACTAATTACCATAGCATAAGCTGTAAGGATACTTTAGTGTGAGTTAAATTAAGTAGTTAATACTAGTTAGTTTGCATCTGCATCGGTCTTCAATCTCTGTCCTTCTAAAGCAGTGTTTATTTGAGAACCTGAATTACTTTGAGGAAAAAGATAAAGAAAATAGACAATCTTTAGGCAGTTTGGAACACTGTCCTCAGCAAAACTAGAAATTGTGGCTATCATCTAACCTGATGCTTTCTGAAATGAGAGTTCTGAAATTCGTGGTGTGCTTTATTTTGCTGTTTTGGGGTTGAGTTTTGGTTTGTTTTGCTAATTTTAACTCTCTAAAAATAAACTGAAGATGTGCAGTTTGTCAAGTAATAAGTACATGGCAAAGTACTGATACAACTCTTGCAAAACTGAGAATTTCTCATAATACTAGTGGTGTGTTTCTAAACCTTGCATTTGGATGTATTCTGTCTAGAGATGAGCTGCTTTATGTGAAGATGATCTGGTAATGTATATAATCCATAAACAGTTATATGTCTAGGTATGTTTTGAAGGGTGTGGAAACATCTTAATAATGACATAAACTTTTAAAGTTGCAGACTCTTGCATACAGACATGCCCATTCTCATATACAAAGATTTAATAAAGTCATTATTTTGTATTTTGTCACCCTGGAACTGTTTCATGCATTGATAGTGCTTTCATGCCTCTCCTGTTCTCTCATCTCACATGCCATGCAGTCAATTTAATGTGAGCTGCCTGCCAGCTCTCTCTTGGGATCTTGTCTTCTGGGGGGAAGGGAGAATTGTCAATGAAGTCACATTGTGGTTGCATTTGTGTTACCTGCTAGAGCTCCAAGGCTGCAATGCAGTGCCTTATCTCTTCCCTGAAACTTGACCGAATAAATCTGTCCTCTCTTTTATGAAGAATTTTTGTCTGGCCTGTTAAGTGTCGTTGGTAAGCAAGATATATCCAAGGAAATAACTCAGGGATTCGTGTGGGGCAGCTAGTGTGCTGAATATTCTCTAATGTGTACCAGAGGACTACTTGGTTTGTACCACATCACTGAGTGTGTCCTGTTGCCTGGCTTGTGCCCAGCCAGGCTCAGCCTTTTGCTGCCAGTGCCACTGAGGAACCCTCGTGACACGGGGGAAAGTTGCTGAGGTGGCTGCCGACTGCCCAGTGCCGCAGCAGTGTCGGAAGCTCCTGCGGCAGCTCCCGGTGTTGCTAAGCAATGGAGATCTGACAGTGCATTTCTCCCTGTGCCTGCGAGTCTCCCGAAGAAGATGCATCTGCCAGACTGCAAGGATGGGAGGCTGTAGCAAGAAGAAGCTGAGTCAGGCACAGGAGCCTGCTTTTCCAATACCTTTGACAAGAGCAGTATAGCTTGGGAGAGCAGTGTGACTTTCTTGTCTACTTTTTGGTTCCCGAAAACAAGAGATGGAATGTTCCTTGTAAGCACAACAAGAAAACACTGTAACAGATTTTTTTATTATTACTTACCCTTGGAAATACTCATTAGTTTATAAGACATTTTTGTTATCTGTCTTTGTAGCAGTTATTGGGCTGTCTGAGATGCTCTGACACTAACATCTGCTGTCGCCTGATTAGTTGTGATTTACTTTTTAAGTTCACCTTAATTGAGTGTCAAGGGTGTCTGATTTTGTAAGCCTTTTGCATTTTCTGGTTTGTTTGTTTGCTTTTTAGCTGGCAAAATACCTGCAAAAATTTATAAGTGGTATGGAGACAAACACTTTTAATGGAAAGAAAATAGATTATATACTTTAAAAACTGAGGAACAGCCTTTTGAAAATGTGACGGAAAACTTCTGATGTCTTCTCACTCTAAAATCCTAGTAAAAAGACAGATGGGAAACAGCTTCTGCTCAACATCCTTTTTCTGTGCATGTGTTCAGCCTCTGAATCCATGTAGAGGATAAATGAGTACACAAAGGGAATATGAGGTATATATGTAAATAGAAATGTTCTTAACTATATGTTACCTTGATTAAAAATAAACTCCTTCGTGAGCAGTAGTTCTTATCTTTTAACTGTACGTGTGCAATGAATCTACTCATTATTGCCTTTTTCTGTGGCAAATGAAAGGGGAAAGAAAACCCATTCATGCGAGCTAGTGAAGAGCGGTAATTTCACAATGCAAATTTCTGTCTAATCTCTGTATTTCAGGTTCAAGTCAATTTTAAAATAAATGGAAATGGCCTTAGGACAGGCCTATGCATCTGTGTCCTCTGCAAACTCAGTAATGAGTGACTACAGCAAGATAATGTTGAATATTATATGTACATTGAATGTGTATTTTTTTGACCAATAACACAAATTTTGAAAAGACAAAATTTTAAGAAAGAGCATAACTTTTGAGTTGCTGGCTTTATTTGAAACTAGAACAGTGTTCTAATATCACAAGAAAAGTTCCTTCAGGTCAGATGACAGATCAAACATGATCATTACTCAGTCTTCAAAAATTGCTCACAGCAGGTACCTAGGCAAGACATGTAAGAGCAGCCAAAGGTTATAGGGATCTTGTCTCAGAGTACTCCACAGCCTTACAGAAGTTTGTGTAGTGTTAGTGCTTCTCTGGTCAGAGGCAGCAAGTTTTATTTAATAACTTCTGGTTTATTTTTCCTTGATTTTGTCCAAACTGCTTTGGAGTCTGGGCAACCTTAATAGCAACATAACCCATTACGAGTGGTTTCATAGTTTGATTTGATATTGTGTAGAAAACTTTTTAGTTTTGAAGTCTGCTTGCTGTCCTAGGTGACTAGTTTTGGTGTTGGAAAAAACCAATCCATTATTTATCTCTTTCTTGCCATTCAGGAGTTTGTAGAACTGCACACGCCCTCAATAGTGCCCCTGTTTTGCGTGGAGGGTCTTGGCCTGTTAACTCATTCCTTGTACTTATATTTTTTCATACCTGATATGTTGTTATCTTCTTCCTTTGTATATTTTCAAGGTGGTGATTTTGGGGGTTTTTTTGGTCTTTGAGAAGAAGACTAAAACTTTATTCTGTTTTCTGTTTTATTTGCTGTTCCTTTCCTAGTAACTGTGTTTTCTGTCTTTTGGGTTCCTTGTTGAGTCTATGAACACATGACAGGGTAGCTTTTTTGCAGTAGCATTCTTTTGGAAATCTTCATCCACTGTATCCAATGATATATTTTATAGATCTAATGTTACAAATATTTTCCGTTATTTAATATTTAAGATTTTGCTTGAGCAGTCATCTCAGTAGAATCCCACTGGTGGTTTTACCTCATACTTATGGTTGTTTACACTTATCCCATTTCCTATCTTTTAAACCATTATTCATCTGCATGAGAAAATTTTTTTTTTAACCCTGTGGCAGGTCAGTTTTCTTAAGAGCTTTTGTTCGGGGGGTGGTCTCAGATCCCTCCTGTGTATGTTCTCTGTCCGTACGCAAGTTCACTCCGTAAAAAGACCTTAATATTGATGCTAAGATAAGACTTCCCTCTACAAAACTTCTGACTGTTCCTCAGTTTATCTCATTTAAAGCTGTCTTCTGATTGATGCTTCCAGTTGGCCAAATAGTGATTTGTTAACACTGTTTTGTTTCACTGCAATATGTATCATGCTTATTCAGAATATAGTCGTTGTCTGAAACTTGCAAATTTGTGCAGACAGGATACAATCTGGCTGTGTGTTCCCTCTTAAGTGGTGCTGTAGATAAAAACAACTGCTTAGCTAAGAATTTTTTTTGAATGACATTGATATTTCATCAAACTGTCACAAGCGTGCCTATGCAAATCAGGAAAATTCACTACGAGCAGCTGTTGTCTTCTGTTCTTCTTAATATTACAGTATTCCTACTGAATTCTCACACAGTTTGTATTAGTTTGTGTACAACACATTTAGGGCAGTTATAGTCAGTGGCTTTTTAAAGTGTTTTTGAAGCAATTATGTTAAATCCTATTCAGAAGATTGAAAATTCTGCTTTAACCAGACAATCCCACAAAACAAACAAGCAAACAAAAGATGCACAAATGCAAAGTGGAATTAGATAAACACACCTCGTTTCTGTAACCTGCCTTGTAGAATAAGTGAGGTAAACAGCTGCATGAAATGGTAATAAAAAATTAAGTTGTATTAGAGTTCAGAGTTGAGGCTCAGACTGAGAATTTTGACTCTTTCCAACAGCATTCTCTCCTGTTCTTCTCTTACAAACCAGATGGTTTGTTCTGAGGAAAAAAAATTGTTTCCCGGTGGAAATCTGTGGACTTAATGTTGCTTTTGATTTGTGAATTATTTAGGTTGTGGGAATGCTATTCATGAATTTAAACTTTTTCCCTATCATTTGGAATTGAGAGCAGAGGGTGTAACAAGGAAATGAAGTTAAGGCTATGCAGTCTTGTTTTGGACTGTGTTAAAATGTGAACAAGCGTGACAACTGAGTAAGAATTACTCAGCTCTAAATACTGAGCTGTAAAACTAAATCTGCTGAGGACAACTCCATGGGCACATGTGCAGTGAGGGAGTCAGATGTGGGTACACTTTGCTGTCACCTGAAGCCAGCAGCTCTACGAGGCAGCTGGAATTCAGAAACAGTTCAACCACGTGAGTGGGGCACTGTACTTGTGCCTAATACACTGATACTGTTCACTCAAGTTTTCCACCCTTCTGGTGAAGTTTTACGGCTGTCTTACTGAAAATCTGCTCCTCTTACACCATCCCAAAGAAAATTTAGAATGTGGGTTGGACCAAAATGGGCAGAAGTGGCCCAAATGTAAAGACCGAAAAGCTTGTGTGCCATGATGGCTCTTTGGTGGGGTTTTTTGATAGGCTTTTCCTACTGCCTAGGTGACAAAAGGAGTTTAGCTTCCAATTACCTGTAAGAGATTGTATCTTGCCTTGGAAGATCCGTACTTAGCTTGCTTCATACATCAGGTCGCACCAGTATACTCGAGTCCAGATAATATCTTGTTCTCTTATTTACTGTCAAATATTAATCTTGCTTTGCTTGTCGCTGTGTTTAACTGATTGCTGCCAGTGTTCAGGTTCTTCATACTTCCAGGCCATCAGTCACAGGTACTTTTCCCTTCAGTCTTCCACTTCCTGTTTTCTCAGAATGGACTTGCTCCAGATCTGTATTTTTGGTTGGTTTTGACTGACTGCTTGGTGTGTGCAGCAGATTTGCCGTCACTGTTCACTTCACGCATGTTATTCTTGCTTTCTTTCTGATACGCTTCCATGGCCTCCTTCTTACTCCATGCCATCTCCTCTCCGTCCTTCCTTTCCTGCTCCGAAATTCGTCCTGACCTTTCTCTCCTGGCATTGTGGCCTTTCATTTATCACCAGGTCTTAACCTTCCACTAACTCAGATCATAGTTCCAGCATGAATCTTATGGTCTGCGCACAGTCCTCCTCCTGCATACAGTAATTCAGTTTGGTCTTTGTGCTTAAAAATAAAATAACAAAAAAATGGAGAAAAATGCATAGAAATGTAGAAAATTGAAATAGTCTGAGGACATTCAGGCTTTGTACTAGGGAAACTGCATTCAGCTCTTGCTTGCATGAATTTTGAATTAATTTGAAGGGCCATGTAAGATTTAGTTAGGGAACAGAGTAAAGAAATCAAGTGAGGAGCAGTCAAGAGGAAGGTTTATTGCAGTATAGATTCTTAGACAAAGTTTTAACATTCAGGTCATACGAACATAGGTATTTAAGCAGCAGTTTGTTGATTAGTAACAAATACCAGCAGATCCAGTTTTTAATAGGCCCAAAGTCTAGCATAGAATTCAGTGTTCTACTCCCATTACTTCCTAAATTATGAAATTAAGGAAAGCATTGCAATTGATTATTTAATGTTATTTATATGCTAAAGTACTCTATTGTCTGGTACAAAACATTAAGACCGCCTTTTCATCTTGTCTATTATCAGCAATTTAACAGAACTAAGCAATCAACATGCTTAGTTTTTTGTTCTGCGTTTTTAATTAGTCTAAAATGTTAAAGGCAATTGGTTTCTTCATGGATACTTACAGGCTTATTCATTGCATTTTATGACTGAGCTGAAATCATACACTGCAGTTTTGTATGAAATGTATAGTTTCATTGACTAATTTTGAAACACTTGTTTTCTCAGTGAAATTAAACACTCTTGTTCAAAAGTTTAATTAATTTTCTTAAATGTTATCTTGTTCCTTGTGAGTCATTAAGATATTTTGCAAGTGGTATGCTTCAGTAGTGGCACTTTATTGCAGAGCCTCATTAGAGATACAAAAAACTGTTGATAATTGTTTGCTTTTAATTTTCATGTTACATATTTTCCTACCATGTCTGCAATTGTCTGTCACATCAAGAAATCCTGTTGCTACAGTCTGAAAACTTGAATTACTTGAATCTTTTGGAGCAGAAATTGGTATAATTTCTAATATGTAGTGCAGTCTTGCCCTGTTTTTCAGTCATTATGAATCTGGGCAGACAGGAATATCAATAGCAAGAATATTTATTTTCTTTAAGATTGTAATAACTCTGTATTTAGTGTCAGGCTGAGTTTATCAAGGAGGCATTTTCACTCAGTTGCTAGGGATTGAAACAACCACCTATGTGAAAAATAACTAAACTTCTACGTTCAAAGAGGGAGAGAATATAGATTCCTCCTTGGGGAGGCTTTACATCTCCTCTTTTGTTCCTGGAATCATTGTGGTGGAATAGGGAGGATCTGCTCTATGCTTGTGTACAGCCCAATGGCTGGGTTGCTCTGTCAGTAGTGCTGGACCAGTCTGAAGCTGAGGTCACCCGCTTTAGTGGAAATTTATCTTAGAAATTAAGGTAAATTATCCCTTCGGTCATCGTACTTTCCTTTTGCAAGGTGATCCTCCCTCCACCCCCAAGTAGATACACCAGTAATCAAGCGTGTTCTGCACCAGCAGGAGAAGGTTCAGTTTCCACTGAATGATGTCTCTCCAGGGCCCTGGAGAAAACAAGAACTGGGTATGAGATTGGCTGAGACCAATACTATTTTTCTGGCAGATGAGGTCTGTTTGTATCTCATGGTTCTGTCGATCAGTGTGATCATCTCATTGGCCATGGGAAGCTGTTTGGAGAGTGACAGCTATTTTCTTGCATCTAGATCTCTAGTCTTTGCACATAACTAACTATGGATTCCAGCTTTCTATTGCTTAGAAAGATAAGTCTGCTTTCTAGAGTATAAAATATTTCAATCACATGGATGTCTTAACGTAGAGATACCTGTTCTTTGTGTGGCGTGGAGATAGTTGCCTTCAGTAACGACCCAAATGCTTTTACTGCATCCAACTGCTTGTTCTCAATCTTGTCAGTTCCCTTACTTTCTTCAAAATGTAGCTGCTGCAGATGTCTGCAGGCTGTCCTTGTAAAGGAGAGTAAGAGTCTTTATTAGATTTCTGTGTGATTTTGTCACTGGTTTAGGAAATATTAAAACCCCACCTTGATTGTAAATGGACTGATGAGCATCCCGCTTTTGGATGTGTCGTCTGCTGTCTTTTCTGAGGAATAATAAAATGCTTCCTTCTCAGTCACTGCTTGAGGTAGAAGAGTAGGAATGGTTACATGCACCTATTAGGTCTATTTATAGGACTTCGTTGGAAGCAGAGTGGCCTCAGTAGTTTTCCACTTAGTTTGTTTTCCTTGACTTTGTAGCAGCAGTGTACATTTTGGTAATGAGAGCTCCATTTGAGTAGGCTGGATCTCCTTCAGGAGATGTTACTCCTCTAGCAAGTCTCTGGGTAGAAGCCAAGTGTATTGTAAGATACTCACACACTTGTGGCACAGAAGTGTTGGAGCCCAGGCAGAGGGAGAAGGGGTAAGAAGGCAATTCTCTCTCCAGTGTTTTGCCTTCCCTTGGCTTATTCACTGTGGGGGTGCAGGGGGGCAGGAAAGAGAAAGCCTTGATGCTGTGCAAGTGCTGCTCAGCAATAGTCAGAATTCTGGTGTGTTTCCAGCACTGGTTCAGTCACGCATCCAAACCCCACAGCACCATACAGGCTGCTGTGAAGAAAATTAACTTGCTCCCATGTGGACTTAGTAGCCCGACTCAGCCCTCCACTGGGGCCAATGAAAGCTCCTATGGAAGTGTTTTTCAGGAGAAGTAATGAGATTTGTGTGTGGTGTATACATGTTGAAGCAAGGAGGAGGTATGGTGACATGTTAAATAATCAGTTTCTGTGAAGCACCTATTTGATGATTATCTTTCAGCTTTAGTGCATGACTTCAGTTTGCTGGTGCAGAGTTTTGTCATCTTGTTCTTTATTTGTCTGTGTCTCATATCTTTAGTCTTTTCTGTTCATAATTGATCTATGCTTATTCACATATTTTCTCTAGAACCTCACTGCTTATAGTCTCTCCTGCTCCCACATGATAAATACACTAAGCAACCCTGAGGCTGTATCAGATTTTCTAAATCTCTACCCTTTTTCTTATGGTATAATGAAAATGGGCTATTTATTTTCTTCATATTCCTTTTGTCGTGGAACACTTGACAACGATCTGTCTCCCTTGTACTTTGATAGTCTTTTGTGAGACTTTCAAATGGTACTAATAAGCCAGTTCTTCATCTAGTGCTTTGGCATACTGAAAGAATCCTAGATAAGAAGACCATTTTTCTTTTAGAGGCCCTGATATTTGTGCTTAGTCATATGATTTGCTAGAAATTTCAAACTGTAGATTTATGTGGTATCAAGTTGAAAGAATTATTTGGCTTATCTCAGGAAACTGAAGTCTACCTAACTACAAATCTGACTTACCGTTTTCCAGTCCTTTGGAATAATACTCTTGCTTAATGAGAGTGTGCACGCTTTTCTTAATAGTTCAGCTATTTCACTGCTAAATTCTTTCCATTAGCTCATGATGGATGTTCTGTTTTATTTAGAAGAATGAGCATTGCATTCATTAGGCAAACTTCATTAAATTTGGAGCTCAATCAACTAGAACTATAATTATATGGAGAGGAAACTTCTTAATCTGACGTTTGTAAAACTGAGCCTTTTTGGAATCGGTTATTATCTTATGCAACATGACTAGCTGAGCCTTTGTACTGAACAGAGGCAGACCCTGGGAGGAGTGCCTTCAGCTAGCAGAAGTGTTATTTTCTATTATAGTTTTAATTGTTTTATAGCCTTTTTTCACCACAATGAGACATCTGCTCCCTCTGTATCTGGAGCAATAACAGACTGGTTGAGGTGGGAGCAAAAAGTGTATACTCCTCTAAACTGTTATCTCATTATTTAGGGTTACTTTATGGCTCTTCAAATGACACCTTTTGCAGTTTAATTCCAGGAAGGTTATCCCCTTGTCCTTTAAGGCAAAATTTATGGGTCTTGGCATGGCTATGAAGGGAAAAGAAGAACATACTCTATTATGAATGGAAAATTATTTCACTTTGTGACTTTAGATGAATGGTTTCTATCAGCATCAGTAGGGGGAAGTACCACTGCCTATCCATTTCTGCTTTACCTATGGCAGCAGATGTGACTAATGCAGGCTAGTGATTGGAACACTTGCTGTTTCTTCCTTCTTTAGTTTTCAGTCGATGCCTTGCTGGTGGTGCAGTACATTTTAGGATGAAGACAGCTTTCACAGCATCACTGCTTGTTTTAGGCAAGCTGTAGATAGAGAAGAATTCGGTGGAAACTTACGTAAGAACAAATTAAGAATTACATCCTTTCCAAATAGTCCTTGAAGAAAGAAGCTGAGAGCAATTAATTAATTTTACTCTCTGACCAGACATAATGCAACCCACAATTGGTTTTAAGTTGTACTTATCTTGCAGTATGGGACAACCAAGGTGTTACATGTGTATTGTCCTCAGTGTTGCATTATGTCCTGTTCTGCCCTGTATTCTTGTAGGCACAAGACTTCTGAATGTGAATTCTGCATCTTGGACATTTCCACCTCAATGCCCACGAGGAGGGAATTAGCTTGCTTCCTGCTGCCTGATTGACACTAAAGAAAGAAGACTGAGTAGACAATCTGTTGCAAAATATTGACTTGTCATCTCTTGACCTTTTGGAAATGTGTTCAGCCAAAAAGGTTTTAAAATGCAAAGATTGTTCCTCTGAGTCTTCCTCAAGGAAGAAGTCCTCATGTGTAAAAAAAAACCAAAAAGAACCCAAATTTGTTTGAAATAGCCTGCCTATATGAAAAAAGAAAAACTAACAATTTATTATAGGTTGGGATATAAATGCTGTCCTTAGGAGATTGTGATAAAAAATAATTGGGCTCTCATATGGAGTCTAGAAACTATAACCGTACTGATCTGTGCCTCAGAAATGGATGCCCATCACTGCTTAGGGAAGAGGCACATGAGAGTAGAAGGTGCTTTTCTCAGTAATGTTTTGTTGGACATTCCTGGTTCTAGGAAAGACAAACATAAAAGGTGGAAGAAAGGAGTGTAAAGGCAGACGGAGGGAGAGCTTGAACAAACTATCAGAGTATGGCCCAGACAAAAGCTTAGAGTATGAACCTATGCCTTTAATTGACTCTTAGGGACAAAATGTGCCAAACAAGCCTGTTTTACCATGATGGGCTGCATTTGTTCCTGTGGCTGCAAACAACGCCAGAGGATCTTGCGTGAAGTAGGTTGTAGACAATCCCTTTTGGGGACCACTGGTTTAGGTGATTGTCTCATAGGTATATGGGGTTGAGGGCTCACTTTTAACACAATGATAATGAAAGCAAATTTCTTGTCTATATTTGATGAAGTGGTATTGTTCAGTCATTATGGGATGCATTGGGAAAACTATGAACATTTTTGATCAGTGCTGAAAAGAGCTCTGTTCTGTTCTCTCTGAATGCACCTATTGGATTTGTGAGATAGCAAAAGTTAGGATGTGCTTTTTCATTTCCATGACCCTTCTTTCATGGTTCTGTGCTGAGAACTCCATGAAAAAGGTTGTTTAAATTTGTATTTTTGAAGATACTTTCTTGAGGGCTGGCAAGCAGATATTCTTGCCCGCAGTATGCTGCTCTCCTGTGTTGTGGACACTGCAACGTAGTTCTGAGATCTGGAAAACTGTGGAAGACTATGCTGTGGTGTCTGAAGTTTTTTGGAGTAGGTGTGGGGAAGTAGGGTGGTGGACAATAACATGCCAGTCCGTTTCCATGCAATGTGTTCTCCTCATCCCATGCCAGTTGAAGAATACAAGAGCTTACTGATGTGATTGCCACTGTGTTTTAAGTTGGAAAGTTTTTATTTTTTGAAATTAATGCAAGAGGAACTTTCAGGATTTCCCAGGACTTATGTGTCTGTATTTGTTCAAACACTTTGTGTATTTGAAAATTTTATCAATATGGTTTAAATAAAGGAACAGAAATTACTTTCAGTGTGTCGTGGAAACAGTATAACACATTACAACTTAATGTTAAAAAATACTTTGTCAGCTGGTACTGAAGATAGTCCTTGTGTCATGGTCTTATTTGCATATTTTTGAAGTGATAAATTAGATAACTGTCACATTATGCTTTTGAGAGGGTGTTAAGTGCAGTGCTGTGGCTCTGTTCAGAGCAACCTCCACTTTAGCACAAGTGGTGGAATTTGTCATTTGGCTAAAGGTGTTAAACCTTACAGTACTTAAGCACCACCGTGAATTCATTTCCTGAGAGTTATAGGTATGGCTGGTGGACAATTTGTCAAAGGATTTGTCTTTTAATTAATCTTGCAAAAGGTAGTGTGTCTCAATCTGTACTTGAATTTTCTTAACAAACACCACCAACTTTTGGCTTTCCCTGTCTAATTGAAATTAATTAAAACTGGTGCCTGGCTATTCTTTAAAAAATTAGTTGGTGGTTACTTTGTCATGGATACTGCTGTGTTTAATTTTTATTATCTGGGGAAAGAAGTCCCTGAAAATGGAATTAAGCTTACATGTCAGTCATTTAGGTGTGTGAAAGAAACACATTGAGGGTGATGACTTCATTCAGGTACTGTTACATTTGAGTGGAAAAAAAATAGCTCTAACCATGTGAAAGTCAGAAATGAATGAATAGAAACTACCAAGCAGGAACACTGCGCTGTAGACATTCCCATTATGGGTGAAAAGCACATTAAAAGAACCCTAAAATTGACTTATTAGGACACTACCATCATTAAATTGCTAATCGTAGTTATTGCACTGGTTTATAGATTACAGGTATGAGCAGTGAAATTTGGCTACTTTCTTAGTGTACAGGGAGTTTTATGCACTCTGTGAAAACATATAACCTGTGATAATTTTTGCTTTCCTCTAGAAACGAAGATGTGTGCTTACTGAGGGCAGCAGCTTGGATTGGGATGGCCTGGGGAGACCAGGGCTATCATGGGCCATGGCTCACCACCTCATCATCCCCTGCACAGACCGATGAGTCGCTCATCAATCAGCTCCAAATTGCTGCTGTTTCAAGTGAATGGCATTTTAGCTTAAAGCACCATTGATTTTTATTTGGCTTTCCATGCTCCACTTGAAGTGGTGACAGTTGAGAAATCCATTAGTGGCTCATAGTGTGGGTCCCCGCGGATGCCAGGGGAACATCTTGGGACTGCGGCTTTGGCAGTCACACCAGGCCGGTGCTTCCCTGCTCATCAGGCCGTGCTTTTCAATGATTAGGTAGCATCCATAATTGCAAAACTTTGAATATTTCAGAAGTAAATGTTGGGAAATGCAGGGCATTACTGCAAGTACTGATTCCTTTAGCTTGCATATGCCTTTTTTTTTTTTTTAAATGTTTCTGTCCTAGAATTCCTAGTAGCTTTTTGAAGCTGAATGTCTTTCTGTCCTTTGGGTTTTTGTGGGGGGTTTCTTTTGTGTCAAAGTACAGTTGCTAAAGTTCAAGTTAGGAAAGCAGATGAGAAGGGTTCTTTTTTCTATCTTTAGTATTCTTTTTTCCCCAGAAGCCAAACTGTGCCAGAGGACTGATGCTTTGAAAGAGAAGTGGGAATCCTCTTATGTACCTGATAATTCCTTGCTCGTTTTGATTATTCTTCATGCTGACACCTTTGTAACTTTGCTACTGCTTGGTTTATTTTCTCATGTTTGTGATGTTTAAGAAAAGTAATGAAATAGTCACTTAATAGAAATCCCTCTTTTTGAATGTAGGAAACTCACAAATGGGTGCTACCATAGTAGATGCATTGGATACTCTTTATATCATGGGCCTTCACGACGAATTCAGAGAAGGACAAGAATGGATTGACAAAAATCTTGATTTCAGTGTGGTGAGTAGAGCCTGTCCTAATATTTCTCTAGTTCTTTTCATGGTGTGCGTCTTGAGGGGAGACAAAAGAGGTCTTTCAGGTGAAACTTCAAAACACTTATGGATCAGAGTGTCAGATGTAAACTTCAGTGACATTCTCTGTGTATCTAACTTCATTTTAGAAAAAGGAATATACCCCAACCCTTTCACACTTCCAATTGTAAGTAAGGATACATCTATATATTGTATTTTCAAAGTGCAAATTATAATTGGATAATGGAAGAAAGAAGAAGTGTTTTGGGAGAAACAACCAGGCCTCAGAAATAAAGACAGAAAGATGAGGTTTTACTGGCTGATAGTAGTTGCAAATAACTGAGCTATGAAACACATTTTCCCCCCAAACTACAGTGTCTAAATTACTTAAGAATACAATCTCGTCTCTTCTTCCATTTCTTAAGAGTTTTAACATAAAATATGCCACTTGAATTCTTGAGTTTTCCTACAGGCTCTTAATCTATTACAAGAATTTCCCAGTTGGTCATACAGCGTTTGACATTCTTGAGAGTTTGGAAGCATTAAATGGAAGAAATGGCTCTATTTTAGTTGTATTGATTAGTGTTCTTAGTACTAATTTTGGGACTGTCACAGACTCTGTAATGGAATCTGTATTTCAGTCCTTGGATTTGCCCTATGTTTCCAAAAATAATTTTTCATTCAGTAAATGCACATAATGAAATGTAGTTGTACACTCAGAATTCAACAAATGCTAACTGTTGTTTCTATATTTTATCCTACTTTTCAAAAATTATTTGTTTGGGCTTTTTCCTTTTGATTTATACCTTGACTGTCTGGCAAACATCAAAGAAATTTTACTCAGCGTTTTCAGTTAGTGCTGGATAATTATTCAGTCTAAAATTGAAGATCCTAAATATATCAGAGACAGTGTAGACATAATGATACCATTATGAGGGTGAACTAAATTGCTTCCATAACTTTTGTCTGATCTAAGGCAATTTCAATATAAATTTGCAGTATTAATCTAGGATTTGGATGGAAGAAATTTACATGACCCTCTGGGGTTCAATTACATCTTCCTATGTATCAAAAACCATTTCTGAAAGTTAATGAGTTGTCTTGTGTATACACCAAACTTGAATAATTTCCTTATATGGTTTGGAGTTTATAAATAAATAAATAAATTTGTTCCTCTTGGATTCTTTTACTGGAAAATGGAAATCATTCGTTTCACTTTACACTGCCCATTGCATGTGTGATTCATGACTTTAATAAGTATTAAGTGGAATCATGCTGCATTGGTGTTACTTTTCTTGTATCACCTCTGTGTGAAAAGAGAAAGCCTTTTACTAAAAACATTTGGGAGTATTTCAAACTTTCAACTTTTAATCAGTGTTGTTTGAAGAAATCTTTATTCACATAAGTTTTCTGAAATATGTAGTATGTGCAAAATGTATTTAGTTTTGAACCAAGCACTGTAGGTGCCACAGAATAGCACGAAGGGAAAGACATACCTGTAAATGTCATTTCAGCTGTATGCCGATTGGTGAGTCAGCTTGTTCAGTGTATGTTGTAGTGACATTTCTGGATAAAAGGAAAAGTCTTGCCTGTCTCAAAATCTCTTAATAAAACTACATTTCTGTGTCTAATAGGTTGAAGAGAAGTTTATGGAGGAGACAGATGGAGTATATGTGGAAAATTAAGTGAATGGGGCACAGAGGGAGTCAGAAAGATGTTAAAACTATCTGGTTCCTCCTAATTTTTCTGTGGGTTAAATGAGTCAAAAGATATTGCTGAATTTAACCTAAGTATAATAATGTGGAGGAAGGCAATAAAATGGTTTATTCTCTTGAGTTTCTCAGTGGTCTTGCAGTACTTCTTGTCATAACATAAAGGCTATTCGTAGACAAAGAGTATGTTAAAATGGAGCTCTGAATTTGAGCTTAGTAATTCAGGTTAAGAAAGTGCATTATGGGAATTCTTTAATTATTATTTTGCTTTATCTTTTAAACCTAGAAGGTTTGGTTTTATGCTGAAACATAAGAGGAAAGATGCTGAATTATGGAAATGTACAGTCCTTCCCTTCTTTCCCACCAGCCCCAAATTATTGTAATTGCACTTTGTGGTGATAAAATGGTTAGAGGGCAGGAGAAAAATTAATTTGATTTTAATAAAATCGGTCAAAGCGGTAACTGAAATTGTCATTTGGTGTCATGAAGATGTGCACGAGAATTTTAATATGGATCTAGAGACTGCAACAGTACAGACCCTTGCATGTGGATTGCCTTAGGATACGTACGTTCCTCTGCCTGGACAATTTTTTTTTTCTTCCTTGATTAAGGAGTTGGTTAATTATTTATTAATGCTTTCTTTCTGTTCTAGAATTCTGAAGTGTCTGTTTTTGAGGTCAATATTCGCTTCATTGGTGGTCTTCTAGCAGCATACTACCTTTCAGGACAAGAGGTAAGGAGACTGGAACGTGTCTGAAATTCAATGTATTCTGGCAAGTGTTGCATATGGGGACTTTTCTAGAATCTTGATTTCTCAGTAGCTTGCAAACTAATTTCACAGCAGTCAGTTGTCCAAAATAACCAAATTCTTAGAGTATGGAATCTTTAAAGTTTGTTTCTGCGTAGGTCTCATGCCATTTAGGACACTTTGTTACAGTTTTGAAATGCTTCTTTTATCAAGATGTTTTCAGAAGATACCCACTCAAATAAGCATCAGCTTGAAATGTCAAGTGAAATGTCAACCTTCTCATGCCAATAATAACTTGTTTTGATATTCTGTAACTCCATGAAGGTAGAAATAATAGTTTTGTCACTTGTCCTGCTAGGCTGTAGGTTTGCTTCATCAAAGTGCTACTCAATCTTCTTACCATTTTCTCAGTGACAAACTGAGAGACAGCAAGCCAATTTTATACTGCTTTTGAAGCTTCTGTTAAAAAAGATGTAGAGACATGCTGATATTGAAAGGAGGTATATACCCAAAGACTTGCAACCATGGACTTCCTTAGTCCAGCAGTCACTGTGCCATGACCCCTTACGTCACATGCTTTAACAAGGCTTGACCCCCAGCTCTTCTCATGTCTTAGCAGCTACCTGTCTTTAACCTATTGCCCGTGTCTTTGATTCCTTTGGTTTTGTCCTTTACTTTTCATGACCCTTCTGTAGCCCACTACCAGACATATTTCATGGCTTAAGGCTTTCAGGTGTTCACAGGTTTCCTCCTCCTTTGTTTAGGGAAGCATCACATACGTATCAACAAGTTCTCAGGGATTTTAAGCCCGCAGCCCTAAAAGTAACCAAGAGAAAACCCGTAATTTGTTGGCTCTCTAAGTGTTTGACATCATCCTGGGATCTGTGAATTTTCTCTGAGTGTCTTCTCTTTGGAAGAAGAGCTCAGTGGCAAAGCAAAAATCCTGCATACATCTGGAAAAAAATTGGTAGTTTATTTTTCGTCCAGTGCTTCTGCTTCACCTTCTTCAAACTGGAACATGCCCCTTGGAGGCATCTACTGTGAATGTGGAAGACCTCAGAGAAAGGGCAAGGATCACACATTCATAGCTGGATTGTTTGTACAGACTGATACCACACTTGTGCACAAGCCCCTTAAAAAGAACTTTTTTGTCCATATCCAGATGGGTATGTCCAGCCAAACACTGCCAAAACGGTTGCTTTGCCTGCATTTGTAAAGCAGAATATTCCTTCTTAAATTCACTTCTAACCTCTTGGTAGAGTCAGAACAAGCTCTTTTGCTTAAATAGCTTCAATTCCTTCCTTCTTAGAAAGCATCTACCCTCTCCTTCCTGAATGTTGTCTGGGCTGAGTCTTTTGTTTTTAAGATTTTTATGGCTTCATTCTTTCCAACAGACTTCAAATGCTTCATGACTTGTGATACAAGATTATTCCCATCAAGTGTCCATATGTATCATCTTTATTTTCCTAAAGAACTGCTAAAAAGAAGTGCTCAGACTGCATTTCTTTCAAAATAGTGTGGCAGCTAGGATTGCTTTGGGTATCTGAGAGACTGCTTCATTTGCCAAGTTGGATGGGGTTTCTCTGCAATTTGTCATTGTGGATATGATGAGCAAAGGAATTTGAGGCTCTTCAGCAATTGAGCCCAGGAGAGACACCTGCGTCCAGGAACTCCTTGGAGTTGGAAACAGGTTGCTTGGGATGTGATTTCCAGTCTGGTCTTCTCTCTTCTATTCCCAAGAAGGGAACATATTCCTTAGGTCAGGATTTGGGGCATGCTTGATTTCTCTATCCACTGCATTCAGACATGTGAGGAGACACTTTTTAGCATAGCTAAGACAGGCAAGCCTGTTCCCAGCCATTTGGATGTTTCGCCTGATCAGGTTGTGAACATGCATGTGGGCTTAAGGCAGTCTCTGTCTCCTGGTAGCTATCCTTTCTTTTTTCATCAAGCTACCATTTACTTGATAATATTCACTTACTACACCTTGTTGATATTCCAATCCCCATCTTCCTTCCTCCAAGCCTCTACTTCTGCAAGACTGTTGCTAGATTGGTGTAGAAGGTTTTCATACTGATTTCCATACCTTCTGCATGTCTTGTTTGATGTGTTTAAAGTAAGGTCCAGTACAATGAACAGGCTGCTTTAAATTGATTCTGGTTTTCTCCTGTTAATAAATACAAATTCTGCTTAGGTCTGCAACAGGAGTTGGTGCTGTTTGGTGGTAGTTACAAAAGCTGTTCTTGTTTCATTTTGACTTCTATCATTTAGTGTTGATAAAGTTGCTGTAGGGACAACCATAAAACAAAGTGTCCAAGACTCAACATCAGCTGTGGAACTTTAATCATTTGTAAATGACCACATCTGAAGAATTCTATAGTCATCATGGTTTATCTACAATGCCCTTTGTAGGGAGAGAGTAATTGTGCTTGATAGGGCTTTATCTGATTGAGTCATAATGGTAGATACTGACCATAGTTTTCCAGTACAGCAGACTATTAATTTAGATTAAATAGTCCTTTTAATTCTTTTATTGAAAACATGTTGGTTTTTAGAGTTTATTTAGTGTGTCTAGTAGCATGACTCTCTGGCCTCCATGCTGTATTTAAACTGTCGTGTTACTGGTATCACTTAGAGGAGCAACAACTGAGATCATGGTTTTAATAATACTGATTATAGTTAATGGTAGAATTTTAAGCATTTCATGTTAGGATTGTAAGTATTGCTGTCCTTTAATCAATAAGGGTTCCCTCTTACTCAGTGCAGTGGGTGAATAATGAAATATATCTCCCTTACAACCAAAAATAAAGTTGCTGTTTTTAGCAGCTGACAGCTTGGCTGAAAATTCTGTAGGCTTGTCCTGTCCAGTGTTGAGTCACAGGCCTTTCTTTGTGAAACATGACATGTGTAAATTTTTTAACAGCTCAGCCTTTCACATGGGGGATTTTCTGTTGGACTTCCATGGCTGATGAGCATGTAAAGCTAAAACTTGAGAAGGATGCATTTTGGTGCACATGTCTTGGTTGTCTTGCTTCACTGTACATTTCTGCTGATGTAGGGAGACAAAATAGTTGATAATTTCTCTGTCTAACAGGCAGTTTTCCTGATGTGTGAAGGATCACCATCTTTCTCCATTTTTCCATGTCAGCAGGTCTTTTGAATAGAAGACAATCACGATATGCCTGTGAACCTTGACACAGTGGAAAATTTGCCCATGCATTCTGTTTCAGTCTTCTGAAATTGGAACAACACTGATACCTCTCTGGTGGCAGGGGTTGTGGGTATGCAGTCTGGGGGGCCCTTGTTTAAATCCTCTGCACAATGTTTTTTTCTGGCTGATTGTGGACAGGCCATCTGCTGTCTGGCTAGGTGTATGTTATCAGATCTAAGAGTGTGCCTTCTTTGTCTCAGTTCCAACAGAGAAATGAGGTCTCAATCTGTCATTGATTTTGAGAGTCTTTGAGCCAGTGACTTTTATCCAAGTACCTTGTTGAAATATATAATGAATATATGCTAAAACAGTGGAATATAGAAACATAGAATGGTTTGGGTTGGAAAGGACCTTTAAAGATCTTGTAGTACAACCTCCCCCGCCCTAGGCAGGGACACCTTTCAACAGATCAGGTTGCTCAGAGCCCTGTTGTAACCTGGCCTTGAACACTGCCAGGGATGAATGGTGTGTCCAGAGCTTCCCTGGGCAGTACAACCTCATTACGCCCGTTGTAACAAATGTCTTCCTAACAGGGCCCTAAGAGGGCTTTGAGCAGCCTCATCTGGTGGAAGTTGTCCCTGCCCATGGCAGGGGTTGGAGCTAGATGATCTTTAAGGGTCACTTCCAAACTAAACAGTTTTGTGATTATACCCACTCTAAACCTACCCTCTTTCAGTTGTAAAACAGTTGTCCCTTCTCCTGTCATTAGAGGCCATAGTAAAAAGTCCTCTTCATCTTTCTTGTAAGCCAGGCCCAGTTTAGGTGCTGAAAGGTGCTATAAGGTCCTTCCAGAGCCTTCTCTTCTCCAGGCTGAACAAACTCAACTCTCTCAGCCTGCCTTCAAAGGAGACGTACTCCTGCCGTCTGATGACTTTTGTGACCTTCGTCTGGACCTGTTCCAACAGGTCTACAGTCTTCCTTGTATTGGGACCCAGAGCTGCAAACAGTATTACAGTCCTCAATATAAGTGGGGGGTATAGTGTATTTCTTTTGAAATTATACTGCCAAACTTAAAAAGAGGAGGTTGGACCAGGTAATCCCCTGTGGTCTCTTCCAACCTGACTGATTCTGTGAAAGAAGAAGCGGCTTAATAAAAAACAGAGGAAAAAAGCATGATCTCTCCTGGGAGTACTGTGTGTTATAAAATGATAGAATCATCTAGGTTGGAAAAGACCTTGACTATAGAGTTGAGCCTCTCCAGGCAGGCTCACTTGTATTTCGCTGTATGTCAGAGATTTCTTCCCAGTTTCCAGTAAGAAACCAATGCAAAGTGTTTACTTCATTCATTGTTATTCTTTATTAAATTGTATGCTAAAAGGTGTAATCTCTAAGTACCTAAATAGCTAAATAAGAAATGCAAAGTTCGTTGTGGCTATATTCAGTAAGGAGCCACTAATTAAATATTTTTGAGGTATAGGGTTTAGCAGAGTTGCTTAGTAGAATTGTGAGTGACTGAGAGCCATATTTTGAAAACTAGGCATTCCTGTTTTCTTCCCCAGGTTGTGATAAAATGGATAACATGTTTATATTTTACATTTTGATCTAACAGGATTGTAGTTAAAGTGTGTGAACTGCAAGTTTTTCACCTTCTGAGTTCAGAGGCACCACTGTGCTTCCTCTTTTGCATCTGTCCAATAGAGTTAATAGTCCAAAATAACATACTGATGGTAAAATATATAATGACTTCTTATCTAAATTGAGCTAGACTATTTCTCAGTAATCCCTGCAACAATCCTTTAATTTCTGTGAGAACTACATACAGTCTTCATTATGCTTGTTGGGAGAGGGTGGGGGTCAACACTATGATACAGCTGATAATGGAACAGAAATAAGTAGAAGTGAAATGTTCCATATGCCTGATTTGAAGTAAACATTGAGTATGGCAGCTTAGGATGAAAATCAGTCTTACAGGATTTAAAAAACAAGCAAACAAAAACCACCAATAAAATCCCCAAACAAAACCAAAAAAGCAACTTTTTTTTTTTCATGTGGCTGCATTAAGGGATTTGCTTTCTTTTGTGTATCATACTGGCGCAAATATAAGTTTTGTCTTTAGTTATGAATCCATGTGGTTTTTTACAGTTTTCAGTGATGCCTAGTAATTGTTTAGCATTTTCCCCAGAATAGTAGGCTTCTTTGTTTCTTCCAAGTTAATTCCCTAGACTTACTGTATGAGAATGTTTTGTGTTCTTTATAGTTTTCTTTAACTTAGTATCCAACATAAATAAAATAAAATACCGTGATATCACTCTGTTGTGTGTAACAGCATCAGGATAGAAATGCTTAATGAAAGAGTATTATCTATACAAGGAGATTAGAACAAGATAAAGCCACTTGTATTTAGGAAAAAAAAAAAAAAAAAAGGATGCTGTTGCAAGTTATGCTCTTATTAGGTTGGATCTATCTGTTCATACAGTCTTCTAAAGTCATTTTCCAGGGAGGTTACCTGGAAATGAGCCCATAGTGTATAGCCAGTTTCTCAGGATGTGCCTCTCAAATTCTTTGATCTCCTATGGTGTCTATCTAGTTCTGTGGTTCAAGATTTTATTCAAGATCAGTCGTGTTTAGTGCTTGCTTTTTGTCTGGGTAACATGAGGTTTTTCTCTTCACTATGGATGTTGGTATTGGTAAATGCTTTTTTTCAACACAAATTATCTGATTAATCTTTATTTGGTATGTGATTGATTAGGTGTTCTTCCACTTCTTTCAGTCACATCTGTGGATCTGGGTATTTTTGGGCATCAGGGTAGCTGATACTGATTTCTGAGGGAGCACTGCTTTGTAAAATCACTGCCTGTCCACCACGCTTTCAACTCCTGGTGCAAAAAAGCGACAAGCAGTAAGAATGAATGGCACAAAGTAGAAATGAGTTGGCTGATCTCTCTGTGTCAATGGTGAAAGAACAAAGCTTGCCAACAGACCGCAGCGATAAGCTGCAGGAGAATTTACAAATGATCCATGATGATTGTGTCTGAATGTTGAATTTGCGAGACTAAGCTACCAGGAGACCAGGAATTACAGTGTCCTCAAGGACTAAAACAGTAAAAGGTCTGTTGCAACCTGATGTAGGATATCACACTGGAATCTTCAACAGAAGCTGGATTTTTTTTGTGGTGTACTGCATCAGGTGGTCCAAGAGTTGTAAATTCTGCTATGCCCAGACCTGGCTAGTGAAGGAGCAATCAGTACAAGGAAGACTGGATAGATGACAATGGCAGAAGAAACCAGCTTCAGTCCTTCAAATTGGGAGCTTCATATTGAGCTCATAAAGGCAGATGGCAATTCCTAGAGCATCTTGCAGGATTCATTGTTCTTCATTTCTGAAACCCATCCAAAAGACAACAGTGAAGGTGCTGAACCCTGCTATGAGCAGTATTTTCACTTCCAAGTCTTTGTGAACACACTGTAAATGAACTTTCTGCTCTCCAAATGGGAGTTAGTTCAAGGAGGGAGGGACAGACATCTGCAGAGCCCAAGTGTTGCATACATGCAGAAACATCCTGTAATTAAACACAGGGAATGATCATTGGAGCAATAAAACCTAAGTAAGATAAAGAACAATCTTGTACCAGAGATTATTGCTCTGTGTTCAAAATCCGATTTTTTACAGTTGTATTTGATGAATTGCTGTCACTGCTTCTCTATGGCTCCTGCCCAATAGCCTCCAGCATTGATGATACCCACTGCTAGAATGAGCATGATTGTGTGCCAAATGTCTGTTCAACTTCTTGAAAAATAGAGAGATAAAGTCCTATTTTTTTAGCAATTCTACAAGAATAGTAATCTCTTCACAGTGATCCAAATCACAGGCAGGTCTGCTGTCTCTGGATACTGTGACATCTTCCCTAAAGGTTGATAATCCTTGCGTACTATCTTTTCTCCATGCTGTGGGACCACTTCTTGCCTTAAGAAAGTTTGTCTTTCCAAAGCAGCTCACCATACAGTACTTCTTACACAGCAAGTCCTAGCTGACCACAACAATCCACTGATTGTTACAGAGTTATCAGCATCTCCCCAACAGGTGAGGGAGTCTTCTACCTTCTATATATCGAGTCTGCCCCTTCCCCATGGCTACTGCCCAACCCATGTCTGTGACACTGCATGGCTAGCTGGTGGCTAGCTGTGGTGGCAAGCCCTCATGACCATGGACCCCCTTCTGGGGCTTGGTGTCACCTGTGGGAGTTGGTAAACTCCCTCAAATAGCAGTTTCAGCCTGGGTTAGGGATTTTGGTATTTCCCCCATGTGTTTCCAGCATACTTTATTTTTTGTTCTCATAATATGTGTTAGGGTATGTGTTAAGTGAGATACTGTTTATATGGAGAGCAGGAAATAAAATCCTCTAACACGGAAAGGAAGTACCTGGGGAAAACATATACAGGCACTTGCTGGAGCTGTGTCTCCAAGTAGGAGAAGGCAGGATGCAAAATGCATGTCATCATCAGGAGGCTGAGGAGATGTAGTTAACTGAGACTGAGAGAGTCAGAGGAACGTGATGTTACATAGATTTATTTTGTTTCACTGCAGACTTTCTTTCAGGTACCTAGATTTTATCCAAATTAAGAAGGATCCTTTAAATGTGTGGATTTCCCCTGTCTTTCTGAACATTAAAGAAGAAATAGTACAAAAACATGTAAATAGAGCCCACATCTGTACAGAAAAACAAAATTCTTTAATGGTTGTTTCAGTGAGTAAGCCTGTTTTCTGATCCGCAAGACGTCATTGCTTGTTTTGATGTATTTGCTCTATGATTTTTTTTTAAGTTGTATCACAGGCTCTAGAATGCATCTGCCAAGCTGGGTGTTTAGAGCTAGGGCTTCCCCCAAAGAAGTGTGTGTGCTGACTGT
Organism: Pomatostomus ruficeps; assembly: GCA_013400735.1. Lineage (NCBI taxonomy): Eukaryota > Metazoa > Chordata > Aves > Passeriformes > Timaliidae > Pomatostomus > Pomatostomus ruficeps. The sequence goes on from VYZT01003358.1 coordinate 62,762, forward strand.
AGTACTGTGCTAGCAGCACTCCTCTGTTCCATCTAGGTCTGAGATGGTCACTACCTTCCAGTGTGCTTGGGAAGAAGGGCTCTGTCCTGCAAATGCATGAAATGCAGCCTCAGCCAGAAGAGACATCACAGGGGAAGAGCTAGTTAGTCATCACCCCTACCTTCTGTGCAGGAGATCTGGCAGCTCTGTGTGTGTAACACCTGTCTTTATGAGCACCCAGGATGAACTTCCTGTTCTCCACGTTTTCTGTGGAATTGTATTGGACATATCTCCCATTACAGCTCGTGAAGGTTTACAGTACTATGAGGGTGTGTGCTGTCATACTCATTTCAGGCATTAGTAATTGCAAAGTGGATAGACTTGAGGATAAAAATACTGGAGTGCTTCAGTGATTGGGACTATGACTTTACCTTTTGTCAGCAATTAGCACTCTTGAGCGCCTGTGGCCCTCACAGATTAGAGTCCTTAAAACTTCTGACAATTCAGCACATTTTCTGAAGCAAGAAGAACCAGAAAAGGAATGCTACAGCTAGAAGTGATCTTTTAAAACTTGGGTTTAACTCCTCCGACTAGCATCTCGTAGAAAGTCTGTAAGAAAACAAACATTGAACCCATTGCTTCAGAATTACTCCCCACAAAAGTTCATCTGCAGTAGTTTGCAGCAGAATTTGGAGGTTGTTTACAGTTCTTACATGTGTTCTGGTTTGTAAGAAAAGTGCCTGAGAATTGGGATAAGTAAGTGATGCTTACATGCCCTGCCAGGAGTTCCTTTGTTAGCAGTCCATAAGAGGTTTGTAGGGTGTGCAGGAGTGACTCCATCTTGCCTTTAAGCATTCTCGTGTATGAACTGCATTTGTCTGAGGAGAGAGGGCACAAATGACCCATTGACTGCTTGCTTTTTTTCATGAAGTGAAGCTTCACAAATCATTAAAACTTGTGGCGTGACTGGCGGTGGCAAATAAAATATTCCCACTAGCAGTACTGCGCGGAATGACAAAAGCCCGGAGATGGATAGAGGGTCGGTTGTTGCGCAGTGTACATGGCTGTGCTTGACGAACAGCGTCAAGCAAGGAAAACAAAGTGAATATTATTCTAATGTCTCTTGTGTGATAGCAGCAGGACACTTACACCATTATGACAAAGTGTTCCTGTCTGCTGCTGATTTATTAATACAATAAAAAGGGTAGCTTATTGTTTTATTTTTGTTGAACAAAGTTAGTTACAGTATTTGCAATAGAAAAAAAGAGATTAATGGTTTACTGTGTTTACCTTTGCTAGCCTTATATGTAAAGCAGTTCATTTACACGACTGTCTGATTCATCTTTTTAAATGCTATCAAAATGACATATCTTTCTGGGCAAAATAATAAGATCATTTGTGTGGATAAATCCAGCCTCAAATCTCATTTAAAGTAGAGCACGAGGGATGTTAAGTACCTGATACTCTATTAACAGATAATCAAACTAATCCTTTTCAGGAATATGACAGGTGGCATCTCCTCTGTTAGGAAAACTCATTAGTAAAATTATGTTATATATGTCAATGGATATCCCCAACAACCAACCTAAATATATAAAGTACAGGTCTTCAATAAGTAAAAAAATATTGTGTGTACTGGTTTCACAGAATTCTGAGATGTACTTATGAAATTATCTAAATTAAAGCTTTAAGGCTTGCCTAAATTACATTTTCAAAGTGTAAAAATCTCAGAAGAGTTAACAGCATTGTGTACATCCTGTTCAATGAAGATGGGATTTGAGCTTGTTGCCAGGAGATGAGCTGCTTATTCATAAGTAGTTGTGACAGCTCACTGGTCTCTTAACAGGACACAGCCTGAAAAAAACCTCTATATTTCTTTGACTCTTAAAGCATTGTCTCATATCGGGTGTTGCCACTGCTCACCGCAGTGCAGATTGCAATGCTTGTGCGGTTTCTGTTTACCAGGCTTGTAGTAAACATTTTCCTAACTGGCAAAGGACACTTAGCCCAGTTTATTGCTGCACTTTGGTGCTGCACGACACCTGAAGCAGAGAAAACTGACTTCAGTGTGAGTTTGTTTCTTCCACTCTGAGTCTGATTGGAAATAGGTTTTCCCCATTAGAGTAATATACTGTAAACTGGTGAAAATAACGACAATCTGTTTCAGCACTAGAAAATACAATAGCTATACAGTGATAGCTACTCTTAAAACACATTCTTTGGTCATGTTCCCATAGAGGACTATAAAAACTAAGGAAGAGTAGATCATTGGTAACTACTCCTCACATGTCATGTGTCTCCTCTTGACCATGTCTGTTTTTCTGTCCCTCTTGAGTAGTTTAAGAGTCATATTGATGCTGATGGGCACCAGTGACAGCAAGCACAGTATCCTACCTGTTGTTTTTCCTGACATTCATTTATTGGCATCACTCTTGACACAGTAACACATTAGTTTCTACCACAGAGTTTTCCTATTCTTTCCTCCTAGGTTAGCATTTACACTGAGGGTTTTCACACTTTATCTGATCCAGAAAGGAAGTGTGGCACTGTCTTTTGTCAACTGAAAATACAGTTCTTACAGCAGGATTTTTTTCACGTTGAAACAAAACTAAAATACAACTCTAGACATGATACTGCTTTAAAATTGAGCATCTTTGGCTGGCTTTGCCTTTTGGAACTTGTTCTCATTCAGTACTAACTCTTATGTTTTTATCTTGAAAAGGAATTTGCATGCTAGCTGAGAACAGATATGGTGAGAGGAAAAGAAATGCCATGAATGCAACACTAACTGCTAAGCAAAACCACTACAAACTAGGAAAAGTATTAACAAAAAAAATGTTGCATCTAATGATGTGTGCACCTACCACATGATAAAGATAGTGAACTCTTCTTGTCTGTTAGGAATCAAGAGGACGCTGTCTACAGTAGCATCTTGTTACCATTTATGAATCGGATAATCAGGAAACAAATTTTTAAAGGAATGACCAAGAAGTTCTCTAGCCTTCCAACTCAGCATATTCTGTGATGCTGTGATTTTTAAAAAAAAATTCAAAATACAAGATTGAAGATAAGTGCCTAAATCAAAATAATGCAACTATGTCCGTTTTAAGAAAAGGTTTTTTAAGGTGACTGAGGTAATTGTGAGCAAGATAGTCAGATTTCACTTCTCCTCCCCATCCCAGAAATTTACATAATGGAAAATAAGAGATCATCAGTACCATAGTGACTTGACAATTAAAATCTTCTCTTAGGAATTTATATCTGACTGTAGGTTTGTTCTTACTGAGATAGCAATTAAGTAGAAAACTCCAGAGAAATTTAATTGAATGTTCAACTAGGCCCATGTAAATTAAATCCATTTTAATGTTGCCAAAGGTGTAGGTGCAGAATGGAAGTTACAAGAAAAATGAACAACCTGTGTTGAACAGACCAATGTGGGGACAGAGTAAGGGATTGTGTTTTGAGTAGCTGTGTCTTTGGAAGAGTTTGTGAAACTCAAAAAAGGCAAGGTGTTCAGCTTGAACCTCTGGTATGAAATCCTGTGGCAAAAGACTTATGAACATTTGGATTTATAATTAGGAACTTTGAATATGAGAAGGAATTTATTTCTGTTGAAGTCATTAATAAGGACTGCTGTTGGTATGCTGCAAGCTTCTTGGTAATCATGTTCTTAGAAGGACTTGTAAAAGCAGCAGAAGCAGCAGAAGGTCATGAAAAACTAGAGGACTGGTAGTTGTGCCTCCTGGACACATGAATAGCCAGTAAATGGTACAGGACACAGTCCAGATATCTCTCTGGAGGGAATGTTTCACTTAAATACTACTTACTGATGTAACTGTAAAGGTATCTTGACACTTAGTCCTTTTTTATGCAGATGATCAGATTGTTGCTCTTGAATCTTTTTTTATTTTAGTTTGCAAGGCATAGAAGAACAACATTTTTATCTTATATTTCAGGTCCTGAGAACTATAAATTGTCCTGCAGGAGTCTGGATATTTATCTCACCGTTTTCTCAAAATAAATGTCTGGTTTTTCAAATGCCTTGCAGAATTTATGCAACTATGAAGATTCAGTGCTTACTAATTCATTGCTCATAGGTTTTGTTTGACAACTAATCTTCTGTTAGAACTCAGTCTATATATATATGTACCGTAGATAAGCTATATATCTGTTGATTGGTGAAAACAAGTCAATGCATCCAAAAAAACCCAACCTAAACCCTATCAAACACTACTTGCTTTCATCAGGTGCAATGTAATGTGCTTTGCATCTGACATTATGTCAGGGATATGTTTTTGAAGATGTAAAAGCTGTGTGATTTTTTACTTTTCTTTTTCCCTGTAGACTGTGATTTTTGCATTGTAATCTGTCACATTATGCCAATGGGAGAAGGGAGGCTGTGTGTATAATGACTGCACACAGTATAAAACAATATGTAATTTAATCTCTGTTTAACTTTTCTTTGTAAAGGCAAATACAGTCTAAAAAGGACTGAGTAATTTCTGGCAAAGACTAAAGGGGAAATCAAGATTAAATTTAAAATTGAAAGCTTGGCAGCACATTCAAGAGAAATGGGAGGCAGAGGAATAACTGAGAAATAAAGTGGAAATTGAGACAATCTAAGCATGAAGCTGAAAGACAAAAAAGAGAACATAGCATAGAAAAATATATGGGAAATAAAGGAGATACTTGTCGTGAATGGAGAAAGCATTAGGAAAAGGTGTGACCAAAAAGAAAACCAATGTCAAGAGAGATTAATAATCACAGGAAGTAGATAACTTCTATTACACAAAATGATTCTGATAAAACTTGTTAGCTGAGTACAAACAGCTTAATTATTTGACTTTAGAACAATTTCTTAAGGTTTCTAACACAGATTTTTCTTTTTAAAAACCACAGAGAGATTGGCGTATCATTTGGGTTGTGAACTTCAGGCACATAATGCAGTCTGTTACGCAACCCAGTAGAACAGCTGGTGGTACCAAGATACCAAAGATCATTGATTAATAGGAAAAAAACCCCAAAAAACCAAAAAACAACACCCCAAAGATTCACTGATGTCATTTGTTTTGCCTGGATGTTGCTTTGTTGCCTTTGGCTACAAAGGCATGTTGAAAGACTGATATATTAAAGTCAGTTCCAGTTCCTAGGAATATGTTTTGGAGATGAGAAAGTGTTTTTCCCCTGTCAGATTCCCCAAGACGTTTCTCACAATCCTGTTCCTTACAGCTGTACTCTTGGCAGTCCATCCGTTTTATGTCTTACCTTCTTTAGATCTCCATTCGTTTCCTGTCCTTCCTCTTGATGCCTTTGTTTCTTCCCTTCACCTCCTATTTATGCTCCCTTCCTTTACCAACTTCTCACTGATACTTCACCTTGCATGAGATGGGGTACTGGAAGCCCTGTCCTTTACCACTTCTGCTTCCCCACTGGCAAAGCTCCATGCTGATCTTCTGTCCCTTCATGGCTCTTCTCTTCAATTTCCTGATGGCCGTTCAGGTTCATTTTTTCTGCTTTCTCTTTCTTCATTCTCTTTTTCCACTGTTTAAATCAGTCTTTCTCTGTGCCAGTTACAAGTCAGGGAACATTTAAGCCAGAAGCCAGACACTGTCTGTGCTCTCACATCTGGTTCCCTCTGCTACTGTAGTAGCTCCCATAGCAAGAAGAGGTTATGCTTAGGTGTGAGTGATTGTGGTTGGTGTGTTGTGCAAATTCAAGATTTTTGCTTCTTGTCCTGGGGCCATTTTTTTACTAAGGTAACTAAGCTGACAGGTTAATACTGCTTGTGCAGGTGAACTTAGAGTGAAGAAGCCAGAGATATGAAAAGCAGAAAAAATGAAGCACAAAAATCATCTACTATTCTAATAATAATAGCAGAAGAGAAAATTAACTCAAGACTGCCATGGTTTTTGGCTCAGACAGGATGTGAAGCAGTGTGCTACATCTTCTGGAATTATCAGATCGAGGAGGCATTTATATGCCAGATTTTCATCACATTTATTCTGAATTTTAAGTCATCTGTGATGTTGACTGACTGATGTAAAGTGCCTTGGATTTGAAGGCCCTTTAAAAATTGAGAACATGTAATGCTTCTACTCAGATATGCATGAAACCTGTGCCAAGGAAGCTGATACAGCTATTGAAGTGAATGGAAATTATTCAGTTTAATTGAAGTATTATTAGCCAGTGCCAGGTAGTTCAAATATGATTAGCTGGCTGTCCAGTGCATGCCAAATTTTTATGTTCAGATCTTCTAAAGCAAAAATGTTGAATGTTTCTAATAAGCTAATATATGCACAGACTTTCTCATATGGATTTTTCAAACATATCAGTAGTGTGAAACCAATGAATATTTCATTGCATCCTAAGATGCCTCAGTCAACAGTAACTGGATTCCTCATGTGTCTTGTCTAGGAAAGCAGCTTTGGAAAACTTTTGAAGAAGATGAAGATAGTATCACTTAAAAATTCTGTTTGCAAATCTTTCCCTGCTGATGGTAGAAAATCACCAGAGTATTTATCTTTTATCTAAGAGGCTGCATTTGAATATATAATTGCTAATTTGTAAAATGTAAATAGGGGAAGTTGTAGTCAACCAGACAATATCTGTCTTATCTACAATTAATTGATGCAGTTGAAGTATTTTTGTGTTTATTTTTCAGCTCATTTGTAGACTGTAGCTGAACAGTATGATCAGATAGACATTTTAGTGCTTTTCAGTACAACTCTTAAGAACTACGACTAGGATAGTTCTCCTAGATTGTTGTAATGGGATAGTTTCTTCCCATCTCTTTTGCTACTCTTTGTTCCTGTATTCATTATTCCAAAAAATCATGACCTGTATGTTCATCTCAAAACAGCCTAGAGCCTCTAGGAAAGAAGCAGCTTAGATGTATGAATGGACCCGTACAGTCCTGTGGGCTTTACTGAGCTTTTGGTTTCAGAAGTAGAATGCAGAGCACAGTCAAAACTTTTACCTTGAAAGTTGTTATAATTCTGATACACTGCATTAGAAAATTTTTACAAGCTGAATCTTTGGATCTCTAAACAGAGAGACTAAGGATAGCCAAGCTTGTGTAGCCATGAAGTTTAGATCAGAGGCAACTGCTACGTCACCTAACTTGATGCATCATCTGAAACTGGGCAGCCTTCCTTGCCTTCCTACTGTTCTTTAAAAGTGTCAGCAAAAATGTATCTTTCAGGGAGGAATCCAGTGTGATTTTCTTAAATAGAAGTATTTGTAGAAGTCTTGTTTGTGATTTTACTGGTTAAAGAAAATGTCAACCTAGTCTACATGTTTTGAAAACTAAGGGAGTTTCTTTTTTCCATAAAGAAGGAATATTCCATGAAGCATTTATTGCTTGTGAAATAAGCAAATCATCAAGTTATGTAATATTAATGGATTAAGTACTATCTGCTTTATCCTGTTGCTCTTGAGAGACCAGAATTCTCATAACACAGGAGTACTTTGCAGCAGCAGATGTAACCAGTCCTGGACTTCCACGAGAGTGCATTTGGCAGTGTTTTAAAATTTTGGAGATGGTTAGGATTAAGCTTCTGCCTGTGTAAACCACTGCGTGTAACAGCTGAATGCCTTGCGGAGGTGTAGCAGCTTTACAGGCAAAGGTTTAAGTGAGTATCGTTGGGCACCAAAGCTAATGCATAAGATGAGCATGATGGCATCACCCCTACATTATTCCTTCCTTCAAAAAGGGCAGGCAGGAGGATCCAGGGAAGTAGAGCCTGGCCAGTCTTACCTCTCTCCCTGGAAAAATGATGGAGCAACTAATTTGGAAAACTCTTCCCCAGCCCATGAACAACAGGGTGATTGAGGAACTCATGTCCAACCAACCCTGATGACCTACGATGAAATTACTGTATTCCATAGGATCCTCATAAAGAAACTGGTGAAGTATGGGCTGGATGAGCAGATAGTGAGGTGGCTTGAAAACTGTGTGAACACACAAATTTGGAGGGTGATGATCAGTGGTGCAAAATTTAGTTTGAGGACAGTAACTAGTGGTGTACCCCAGGTCCAATCCTGTTCAATGTTTTCACAAATGAAGATCATCTGGGTGATGAGGCAGATGGCACTCTCAGCAAATTTGCTGATGACACCAAACCAGAAGAGCAACTGCTATGCCAGAGGCTTGTGCTGCCACTAAGAGGAACTTCAGTAGGATGGAGAAATGTGCTTGACAGGAACCTCATGCAGTTCAGCAAGGGCAAGGACAAAGTCCTGAACCTGGGGAGGAACAAGCCCATGCACCACTACATGTGGGGGCCACCCAGCTCTGCAGAAAAGCAGTGGACACCAAGTTGACCACGTGCAGCAATGTGCTCTTGCAGTAAAGAAAGTGAATGGTATCCTGGTGTGCATTAGGAAATTTTCCAGCAGGTCAAGGGAGGTGGTTCTTACCCTTTGCTGTATCCAGTTCTAGGTTCCATAGTACAAGAGAAATGAACATACTGGAGAGAGTCCAGCAAAGGACTGACAAAGATAGTCAAGGGACTGGATTATCTCTCTCTTGAGGAAATGCTGAAAGAGCTGAGACTCTTCAGCCTGAAGAAAAGGCTCAGAAGGGACCCCATCATTGTGTGTAAATATCTGCAGGGAGGAAGTAAAGAAAATAGAGCAAATTGTCATCATAGCCATTTTAAGTTGTTTCCATAGTCCAGATTCAAGTTGATTCTTGGTTTTTTAACTGTGATCTTAGACTGCTGAGATGGGTTTGGATTTTTCATTTCCATATCGATTTTCTTCTGTCACAAAGTAATATAAATTCATAGAGCATTCCCTTTGCAGAATAAGTCTTCTCTTGTTTAAAGAGTTTCAATCTTTTAGAAATGCTAAGTGTTGTTCATTAAGTACTTTGGTAATCATTGCAGCTCACCAAGGACAGCAATAGTACCTTAGCTATGGCACTGTCTTTACAGTATCTGCAAATTTTGCCTCCTTGAACATCTGCTACAACTCAAGAAACCTTACAGTGCTGATGAGGTACTGTTGAATTTATGTATTTCTACATCATTTCACCACCGTAGGTAGTATAGTTTGTAACTGCCTTGCTAAATTTCACATGAACATGATTTGCATTCTCCAGAACCAATTCTAGATGTGGCATACCTCTTCAATCATCACTAACAAACAAGTCTATAAAATGTACCTCAAGTGTTCTCCCACTCTCATTTCATACTATGATAGCTGAAAAGTTACCAGACTCTCATTGCATCTCCCTCATCTCACAAGATGACTTTGTAATTACATCCATGAAAATTGCTAGAGGCAGATGTGTAAAGAGGGAGCTGTTTCTCCATTTCTTGGTAGCAGGATGGCCCCCACTTGCAGGAGAGAATGCCCTAGAAACACTGGAAAACCCAGGAGCCCCCAAACCTTACAGGGGCGAAGTGTGTTGGAAGTTAAGAGCTATTCATCTAGGAACTTAGAGCTGTTCATGTGGCATGCAGACATCTTCTTACTATGCAGTAAGACTTATGTATAAACAGGCATCAAACCAGCAATGCTTATTAAGCTACTTCTGGTTTTCTTCATTTGTTTTTTTAGTGATAATGCTGCTTGATTTTCACCATGAGCCTTTATCTCTACTCATGCAGAGAGTCTTCTATACAAAGTTGAGCTTTAAATGAGTGTTTAGCCACCAAGAGGCAGTGAGGAGCTGACTGCTGCAGATTGAACTCTGAAGCTAGAGAGATAACTATTCCTGATTGGGCCAAGGAATATCACATAGTTTCCTCAAGGGTCTGAGTCTGGTATTGCTGTCAGGTGCTCTGGTTTTTCAATCTACGTTTAGTAATTAGATAAGTCTCCCTCATCATCTTCATCCTTAGTGTTCAAAGGAAATGTGTTCAGGATTTGATACCAATAGTAGTACTGATGGTGAACCAAGTGCTACATTTTTGTGAACTTGTGCAGTATATCTGTTTTGTCTGATGTTTTTTCAATGATCCAGGGCTCTCAAGCCTACAGAACCAGCCACATTGCATGGCCATAGATACTCACTAGTTAATAACCATCAGATTAGAGAGAAGTCTGGCATTTGTTACTTTGTAATAAGACTGATTCAAAGGCTGGTCTATGCACATAAATGAAAGAGGTTCCTTATTTGTAGAAAACACCTATCATCGCCCTCAGAGTTAGGAACAGAGGCCATTTGGGGCTGTTTGCCATTCATAGTGCTGGAAGGGAACACCTAACAGCAGTATTAGCATAATACAGTCTTCTGAGAGCTGCAGCCATGCATCTAGGCAGTCACTGGATACATCAATAAGGCTTTTGAAGAGTCGTTGAAATCTTTAAGGCCTTTTCTGCTGAATGTTTTAAAGGCCTTGCTTGGATTAATAGGCTCAGGAGCAAGCTTTGATATGGTGGGGTGGGTGGCAGGTTTGATATGTTAAGCATCAATTTAATGGATGAAAATTACTCAGGCCCTCACAGCTGGTCTGCTGTACATACTAGTTTGTAAATACTGATTGCTGTTTTCATCCTAATGAGGAATCCACTTATCCGATTTGGGGTTTAGACTTTGCTTTTTCTGCCAATTTTCACTCTCTTTCCTTCTAGCTGTAAACAGCTTGATTTGTTTTTGAAAGGGGGAAAAATTCTTCCATTGCTTTATGGTATTTGCAGAAAGAAGCATTAGCCTACTAAGGCCATGTAAACTGATGATTTAATGTGTTAGATTTTACCATGTAAAATGGAAATACTTTTCCAAGTCTACCGTGTCTTCTAAAACTTTCCTGAAGAATGTCCATATTTTGAGAGTGGAGAGAACAGCTACCTTGGGATTTATACACCTGTTTACCTAGAACAGTACTTTTGCATTTTCAGAGCAGGATGTCTTGCTACTGGTGTTACGGTGTCTTTAAGAAGATTCTGATCATTCCTATACGTGGAGCTTTGTGCTAGCAAAGAAACTTGGGAATAGATGTTCTCCATGATTCATGAACAGTGCTGTGTGTGTCTATAGAGTTGATGCCATATCTGAGAGAGGCAAAACATTTTCCTCTTACATGTAAGGAATGTGCAGAAGCCATCTCATTACTTGGGAACTGTGGTGGGTTGACCCTGGCTGGATGTGAGGTGCCCACCCAAGCTGCTCTGCCACTCCCCTCCTCAGCTGCACAGGGGAGAGACAAAAAAAAAATGCCATGAAAGACTCATGGGTCAAGGTAAGGACAAGGAGAGATCACTTGCCAAGTACTGTCATGGGCAAAACAGACTTGACTAGGGCTAATTAACTGATAAGGAGAAAGAAAAATTAAATCTTAAAACACCTCTCCCTTCTTCACAGGCTGAATTGCACTCAAGATTTTCTCTACCTTCTCCCCCACAGCAGCACAGGGAGACAGGGAATGGAGGTTGCAGTCAGTTCATCACACGTTATCTCTGCCCCTCCTTCCTCTTCAGGGGGAGGACTCCTCACACGCTTCCCTGCTCCAGTGTGGGGTCTCTCCCACAGGAGACAGCCCTCCATGAACTTCTCCAACATGAGCCCTTCCCACAAGCCATGGTTCTTCACAAACTGCTCCAGCGTGGGTCCCCCCATGGGGTCACTGGTCCCACCAGCAAACCTGCTCCAGCGTGGGCTCCTTTCTCCACAGGGCCATAGGTCCTGCCAGGACCCTGCTCCAGTGTGGGCTTCCCATGGGATCACAGTCTCCTTTGGGCATCCACCTGCTCTGATGTTGGGTTCTTCCATGGGCTGCAGGAGGGTATCCTGCCTCACCATGGTCTGCACCACGGACAGCAGGGGAATCTCAGCTCTGGTGGCTGGAACACCTCCTTTCCCTCCTGCACTGACCTTGGTGTCTGCAGGGTTGATCCTGACATATTCTCACTCCTCTGGCTGCAGTTGCTATTCTGTGGTTGGTTTTTTTATCCCTTTCTGAACCATGTTATCCCAGAGGCTCCACCACCATTACTGATGAGCTCAGCCTTGACCAGTGATGGATCTGCCTTGCAGCCGGCTGGCATTGGCTCAGCCGGACATAGGGAAGCTTCTGGCAGCTTCTCACAGAAGCCACCCTTGTGGCCCCCCACTACCAAAACCTTGCCGTGCAAACAAAATGCAGCAACATGGCTGGAAGAGTGGTAAGGCAGCTGAATAATTCTCAGTAATTCTGCTGTTCCTTGGCAAAGTCAAATGATCTAAGTCTTTGTATGTGTTGTACAGAGCATTTTAAAAGCTGTAGTGATGACACTGCAGCAATCAGAGTCATGATGCATTAGTAGTTATTCTTATCACCAAGTTTTTCCAAATAACTAACTTACTTTCCCTTGGTCCATTTTGGTGTTATTTTCTGCTCTCCACGTCCATGGAAAAATATTATTTCCTTATACCTGTGTTAGCCTTTTATATACTGAAAAGTCATTATCTTGTCCTCTCTTGAACATCTTTTGTCTGGACTAAATAACCCCAATTCTCCTACTGTTTCCTAATGAGCTCTATTTTTAAGGCAGACATTCGTTTTTTCTGTTCTTCTTGCCTATATATTTTTTTGAAATGCATTGCCTGTCAACAAGGAACTGCAAGGGCTGAAATAGAATCTATGAATTCAACCCGTTTTAAAAAAAAATTAAAGTAAAAATATTACATGATAAGTAACCGTGTTGTCTTATACCAGCACATTATTTATAAGGTAGAGCCTGAGGCTTTTACTGTTGTTCTTATGGTAGGTTTGAAACTTGCTAAAGAAGGCACTTTAATGAGCTCAGCAGAGCTCTCTGGACACATCTGCAGTTTCCCATAAAAAGCACCTCACTTACCTCTGCTTGCTACTTTTCTTTCTTTTTACTCCCTCTCTCCAAAAATGCTGTTGTGGTCACTTGGCTCTGATAAAATCCTATGCAGCCGTCTCCCATTTCTTACTCCATCCTGCATAGGTGAACACTGTGCCAAGCACTCAGTGGTTTTTTTATGCAGAAGTAGCGAGGTAGGACTGAGATGGCAGTCATAGAAAGTAAAGGTACGCCTTCAACCAATTTTTTGTTTCCTTACATTCGGTTTTGGATGAGAGGGCTATAGAGAGGGAGTGTTGTACCTTCTGATGCTACATCAGTGGTACTCAAGAGTCCTCAGCGCAATGGAGGTGACAGGAAAGTGCCTTTAATCACAGCCAGTTTGGGCAGGTACTGCTAACAACATGGTTGCCTGAATTAGTTCCTGCTGGTGCTCTGATGCTGAAATGGTTCAGTGATTGCTTAGCTTTAACTGTCTTGTCCAGATTCATGCACATTTAGATCAGCTCAACCTTTACTTCATACACTCTAGCTAAAAGCTTCTTCCCCAGATACCATACATTTCAAACTGATTAAAAGCTGGATAGCAATGTGTATAGTTAGCCATTAAGAATATTCTTTTAGCAAGGATGTTTCTAAGGATGTTCTTTCATTGAATATTCTTAGGCTAATGTTTCAGTATCTTTTATTAATGAACAATATGATAATGCATAGCACTTTCAGAGGGTGCAAGTTACAAAAGCTGAAGATAAACAAATTCGTGTTACAAATGTCTTTCCAAACTATTTACCATTTCATTGGAAGTCATCATTCTGTTCTTGATTAGGTATTGAAGCTTGCCTGCACTATAGAAGGAGTCCCTCCAGATGACTCCTAGTAGATCGTTCTGTCTGCTCTTGACCCATCTACTACTTAAAATTCTAAAAGTTCAACATGAATTTTTGATGCTTATTTATAGATGCAAATGAGGTATTTCTTATGTAACTGGGCCAAGACTGAGCTTTTAGTTCTCTTAAGGATTTCTCTTTTCCTAGTTACCATAGATTCCACCTGTATTTTACCTCTTCCTTGGATTATACCTTCCTATTCTGACTTAGTCCTTTATTCAAGGTCAGAGCATTATATGAATTTTACTGCTAAAGGTCTGCATGTTTTCTCAAAGACTGTCTCTGTTCAGTTGCTTTGCTAAAAATCATTCAACCATATTGCCTCTGTTGCGTCACAATTCTGTCAAATCATATGCTCAGGTATATTCTTTTTCAGTTTAGGCATATCCCATCTTACAATTCATATGGAGAACTCTGTAAAAGTTCTTTATCCTGGCTCATTGCTTTCAGATTCACCTCCATCTCTCCATACTCCACTGCATCAAATACAATTAGATGTCATCTTTAATACTTGCTTCTGGTTTATTTCATGTCTCACTAGTCATCTCCTCAAACATTAAGATACTGATTTTTTCCCACTTTCGTATGAAAAATAAGGATGTTCTTGATTGCTTATTTTTCAACTTGCTTCTTTAGTTAGCATCCCTTCAGTTTCCTCCTATTGACTTTACAAATCCAACCCCTGTAGTGCTCCTTAAAGATCTTATTCTTTTTGATTACAGAGTATTGGTCAGGTAGTTGATAATAAAATCATAGAATATCTGAAGTTAGAAGGACCTTTAAGGATTGCGGAATCCAACCCCCTGCTTCTCTCAGGGCTACCTACAGCTGAACCATATGACCAAGAGCATCATCCACATGTTCCTTGAGCTCTGACAGGCTTGGTGCTGTGACCAGTCTCTCAGTGAAGACCATTTTCCCTATCAGAAACTGCCCTTATGCATCTTCATTCGATTTCCTTGTCTCCTGTTGCTGGTCGCTGAAGAGGTGATGTTTCTGTACTACATCCACGTTGCATAAGTTAGGTTGGGATGTGGTAGCTCTTTTTGTAACTGGCTTGTGTGGTGTTAAACTGGTGAATAATGTTATCTCCAGATTAAAGAGTTACTTCTCCAGAAATGTAGTGAATACTGAGAGAGCATTAATTAAAATGTATGCTAGCAACTAACTGGTCAAAGCAGATTCATACCAGGGGGATATATCAAATATGCCTTCTTTAGAAAAATATGCTGCAGGTAAGCTTAGAAGGAACTTTCTTCCAATTGCTTGTCTGTCTAATAGACTTTGAGCTCTGAGTAAGGCTATTACAGGTTTATGTTCTAAAAGTAAGTAGAAATAACACTAGAAATGGCTGAGATTTTGTCCTGTCAGTAATTTCTCTGAGGGATAAGACTAGAGAGGGAAGATTAACCCTGTAATTATTTTTCATATACATTATCGATGAAGGAAAAGCTAGAGGAAACTGCATATCTGGTCTTGCATAGACAATGTTCATAAAAGAATAAGAATGCTGTCTGCATTAATCTCATAAAAAGAGATTGGAAGTCTGTAAAAGTTAAAATACCTGGGTAGGAGAGTTTTGTCTTGGTTTTTAACTGAAAAATATAAGGTGTGATTTAAAGACTGTTTTAGAAAGCACTTGAAATTCCTAATACTGGTGGAGGGAGGTAGGAGGAGACCTGATATTCTTCTCTAATAGGAATCTAAGAGCTATTGCTGGAGAGCTTGGAAGGAAAGAAATCAAAATGACAAGTTTGCTTTTCATGTTCAAATCTAACTGAAAGTTATAAAGTGAACAAGTGGCAAAAAATTATAAGTTAATATGTTTTTTACAACGTAAAGCTTTTTTAATACAAAGAGGTAGGTGGGGCAAGGAAGTTTCAGTCTTTATAGTTCTTGGAGATAAATCAGACTTTGTAACTATTTGCAATTGATCCTACTATCTTAGGTTTTCAAGATCAAAGCAGTTCAACTGGCAGGAAAACTTCTTCCAGCCTTCAACACACCTACGGGTATACCATGGGCAATGGTGAATCTGAAAAGGTAATGCGTTTTCTTTTGTTCCTCCCCCTCCCTCCAACTTAAAATTAGTAATAGCATACATCAGTTTTTCTTAGTAGTGGAACTGTAGAAGATGCAGACAAATTGTCATTCCTGGCATGTTAGAATAATTTTGATAGAGTTCAGCACATTCTAACTCATTAACTGCGATAAATTTCTATCATGTTTGTTTTATTCTTCTGATTGTGCAATAAGCCTTCAGCTTGCCATTGGACCACACTGAGTGTATTATTCTGTGTGTTACTCTAGGGCCTAATAATAGTTTCTTTAGCCATTACAAAATCTATTAAAAACAGGGCATGGTTGAACTTACTGGGTTTTCTGTACTGTGTGAGCTGTATGTTACCTTTAGAAGATTCACAGCATTCAAGAAGATGATGGGACTCTGAAGTTATTATTTCATTTTACATTTTAGCTTAGGTATAAAGTCTGGTGTGCTGAAGTCAGCTATGGTCTGAGCAGATGGAGAGGCTCCTTTAGATGACTGTTCAGATCAGACTGAACTTAGGCAGTCTACATTGCCTCATGGAAGACAACTGCCTTTCCTAATTTATGTTTTATTGCTTGCTCAATGCTAGGATTTCCCTCAAGATTTTGAGAGAGCATTTTTGATGCAAGGCATTCTTTACATTTTCACTATGTCCCTAAACAGTAGCTGAATTGGGATGCATGTCTAGATCGTGTGCACACTTAAGCAATGTGGGACAGTAGAGAGTTTTGAATTGTTTCACATTGTTTTCCTTTTGGGGGAGATATTTGTTGTTGATCTTTGTTAAGACTGTGAAGAGATTTAGGACTACTTTGAGAACATTACCCTCAAATGCCTTTTTGTGATAAGGATACACTCCTCACTTTGCACTCAGCCTTGGGTGAAGAACATGGAGCTGTGGCTTGCCCCTTCTGCTGGTGCAGGACATCACCACCCTTGCTCCATGATTCCAGTGTTTGAAGGGCCCAGGTGGCCCATAATCTGCAGGCAGCACCGGTGTCTGCCTCACTAACTCGAGCAGCACAGGTGGTGAGGTTTGAGCAGCTGAAGCAGTACACACAGGGACACTTACCAGGAAAACACAGGGGCTGATCAGATGGGTCAGGGATCAGAGCATGGTTAGAAAGGCAGGACAGGGAGGAGGATTTTCACTAGGTGGAGAGGAGAGGATGGGAGAGCCAGAAAATTCCTGCTTGCTGTGATCGTTTATGCATTTACTGTCTCAGTCTCTTGGTAATGCACAGAACGAGCAAGTGTCACAGCAGGAAGTGGTGTCTGGCATGCCAAAGGGCAGCAACAGTAGCAGGGATTTATGAGAACACTTGTCATAAGGCTGATGTGCAGGAGAAGACCAGACCTGAAAGATATATTTGGAAAATTATTAACCTGTGTTACATTAGTTTTTGTATTCATTATAAAAAAAAACTCCTTAATTTTCTCTTTTTATGGGGCTTGTACCAAAAAAACCCTGAGACAAGCTGTGATTGTCTGTACAGTCTGTAAGCCATGGTCACTGTATCCAGAAGGTGTGACAGCTACAAGTACTGCTCCATAACCAACATTTTTCCTTTACGTTTCCTCTTTCTAATGTGTAATTTAAAAGATAGGTAAAAAGGCGTTCCTAATTGATTGTGGTCTTACTAATAACTGAAATCTTTTATGAGAGGAAGTAGAAGTAATCTTCAGAAATATGTAGTTAACTCCAGAAATTAAAAGACCCAATCCTGAAAGGTGATGAAAACTCTCAAATTAGATTAAACCAGAGGTAATTTAGGAATTAGGATTTAGCAAGATGGTATCACTTAGAGTGCAAAAGGTAGGAGGTTTGTGACACTTTCTGCTGATTCTTTAAGTGAGCTTGAGGAGCTCATGTATTGTGCCAATAGTAAACATCCTGTATTCCTATGTAGACATAAGATAGGGAAGTGCATCCCACACAAGTAAAGGGAACACAGCACATCAGCAGGACAAGGAAGTGACTGCTGCCACCTTCAGAACTTGTCTTACCTTGATTCTTGTTCTTAGGAGCACAGAGTAAATAAAGAACAGCTGAGACTGAGCCCAGGGTTAAGTCATCATATTTGTGTGACATCAAGATATTACATTTTTTAATCATAGGACTTTTTGTTGATGAGGTTATGGTATCTTTTTTCCAAAAGGACCCAACCAGTGAAAAAACTGATCAATCAAATCACAACTCCTGTAATCTTAAGTGTGGGTTAAAATGTTGTTGTTACTTGTTTAATTGGCTGTGGTAGTTGTGCTGTGCACAGTTATTCTGAATTTTCTGTCATTTTCTCCCTTTTTTATGCTTATTTGTTGATATTCAGTGGTGTTGGTCGAAACTGGGGCTGGGCTTCTGCTGGCAGCAGCATCCTCGCTGAATTTGGTACTCTGCACATGGAATTTGTCCACCTCAGCTATTTGACAGGGGACCCTGTATATTACAACAAGGTGAGTCTCAAAAATCAGTATTTTTATTGTACTTTTCATCATAAATTGCATTAAAGGGGAAGTACTTTCTATATTGACTCTGCTTCCATTCTTGGTAGCAGGTAAATATTTTCGTGCTTGTATTTCGGTTAACAAATAGATGTCTCTTTCAAGTAGAAATATATGACAAACACAAGTTTTCTTATTTGTTTCAGAATACATTTAAAAGTCATTATTTTTAAGCATGTTTATGTGAGCAGTCTGTTAAGATCAAAAGCGTACAAATCTGAAGAAATCCCTCAAGAAAGCTTGTGGTTCAGATTAATAGAATTTGCTACTAAAAATGAAAGAAAAATAAAAAATATTAGATTTAACTATGTGCAGAGGGCAGACGAACGTTGTTAGCGGTGAACCTGATTCTTGATTTAATTTAGGTCATGCACATTCGGAAGTTACTTCAAAAAATGGATCGTCCTAATGGACTTTATCCAAATTATTTGAATCCAAGAACAGGCCGGTGGGGTCAGCGTAAGTATTCTTATTTTATTAATTCCTAATTAGAAGTCTACTTCTTACTTTGTTGCTGAGTTGGAGATCAGAAAGTTTATTCTGCAGGGCACAAACAGCATTGCTTGAAAACATAGAACACAGAAAGATTCCTTAAATTTGAGATCTTCTGAGACGAATTGTTGCCTGTCGCTGTCTGAAGTCACAGAGCTCACTTTTTAGGGTGCTTTCTGAGAAAAGCTTCCTGCTAAATCTGATGCCTCTCAGTATGTTTATCAGTCAATAGAATCTTCCGTAATAAAGAATGAGGCTGAAAGTATTTCCTCATTTTGATTCTCTTCCTGGTTTTGTTCTGCAAACCATCTGGTAAGTGGATTATTGTAAGGTGACGTGCATTGCTGTAAGTTAATGCACATTTGTGGTGGTTAAATTGTGTTAGGCACTGACACCAACAAACACAATTCATCTACCTAGTGGCATGTGAAATAGCATGATGAACCTCCTTATAGATGAAAAAAAAAAAGCCTTGGAATGAAAAGAGAAAGTAGGGTTTTTTGTTGCTGACAATGTAAGAGGAGAGATAAAACATCAAGAGAGAGACACAAACATGATTCCTTTCTTGAAGTGGTTCTTTCAAAAAAAGTTGAGTGGTTTTGTGCTTTGATAGTGGCAGAGTTAAAAGAGAAATTTTTTCTTCAAGGTTTCTATTCCTATTTCTTTTATAAATACAAGTCTATTTGTGGAAAACAAGCAAGATGATCTATTTCTGTCCTGTTTGACATCATTGATAGGTTTGGGGGATTTCAGTGGTTGGCTGTAAATACCCACCAGAACATGTTCTGGCTTGCAAACTGAGAATGTGCTTCTGACATTGAATCTGGTATGTGAGGGAGATGAATACAGCTGTCATTGTAGTCATTGTGAAATACTTGTCTAATCCTGTCTTTAAAGGCAAAATTCTCTCCAAAGCATCTTCTATCTTTGAGTGAATCATGACACCATCTGAGAAGGGCAAATGGATTGATGGGACAAATTCTTCTGATAAATTCAAGTTTAACAATGCACTCAGAAATAAGCAAATATGCAAATACAAATACTCATGTATTATTTATTCAAAAGACAATTTTATATTGTTGCTTTGAAACAATTTTTTTCTATTGATTTTTTTTTTTTTTGTATTC
The DNA here is from genome assembly GCA_013400735.1 of Pomatostomus ruficeps. Taxonomy (NCBI): domain Eukaryota; kingdom Metazoa; phylum Chordata; class Aves; order Passeriformes; family Timaliidae; genus Pomatostomus; species Pomatostomus ruficeps. Next base: position 82,558 of record VYZT01003358.1, read on the forward strand.
CTAACCATCTGCTTGTGCTGGTTTTATCAAAGGTAGTCTAATGTGACATATCACCAGGATTCTTTAGGGGCTGTTTCACAAAATCATAGAATCATGGAAAGGCTTGGGTTGGAAGGGGCAGTAAAGATCATCTAGTTCTAACCCCCCTCTGTGGGCAGGGACACCTTCCACTGGATCAGGTTTTTCAAAGCCTCTAACCTGGCCTTGAGTGCTTTCAGGTATGGGGCATACACACATTCTCTGAGCAACCTGTTCCAGTGCCTCACTCACTCCACAGTAAAGGATTTCTTTCTAATGTCTAATTTAAATCTACTCTCTTTCAGTTTGAATCCATCTCCCCTTGTCCTGTCACTACATGCCCTTGTAAAAAGTCCCTCTCCAGCTTTCTTGTAACAATAATGCTCTAAATTAGTATCTCTTGGGAATAAAATACTCCTCATCACTGAAAATAAACATACAGTGAAAAATTTAAGTTTCAGAAGTTTGGTGGAGCTCAAACATGCGATTAAATGGATTTTGCAAGATAGTACATTTGGGACTCAAGTTTAGGATTACAAACTGAGACTTAAGTTGTGAGAATAAAAAGAAATGCAAATTTGTAGAGCCTTTAATATTTCTGTGCTGCTTATGAGTCCTAAATTTATTTCCTTGAATTTGGTAGTTGGGGTTTGGGGTTTTTTTTTTTGAGCAAATAAGGTTCCAAATGCATATTCAGATGTTCTGGTAGTATATCTAGGATTTTCCCAGTGCAACAATGTCGTGGTTTAGGATAGTAGTCTCCAAATTAATAGTTCCTCTAAAGCCACACCCACTCCCCCTCTGCCTGCCTCCTGCTGGAAGCACAAAAGGCAGAGATCACAGGTTGAGATAAGAGCAATTTACCAGAAACAGCAGTGAGATAAGAAAATGAACAGTAACAGCAACAATATCAATAACAAAAATTATAAGACAAATATTTACATAGAAGACCTGTTCTTCCCGACCACTTTCTTCTCCCTGATCAGAAAGGATGCCTGTTGCGGTGTGGTGTTGGCCAGGCTTCAGTTTTTCCTCATGGCCAGGCACTGCTGTCTCCCCCCTCCCCCCCTCAGTATCTGGTTTCCCCCCCTGGAGGGCTCTGTATTTCACAATCCTATACAAAGCCCGCCAAATTCAAACCCCTCACTCCTACCTCATAGGATATTTGTATCCTCCCCCACCCCCTCGTGTTGGTATATATGTAACTGTAACACACGGTGCCAGTGCTTCCCTGGCAGGACCCTGGTGCCCAAATAAACCATCTGGGAAGCCCCTCCACTTGTCTCTCCTTCCTTGGCGCGCCTGGAACATCAGTGGGTTAGGTGAAACCCTGCTGGACCTTCGCGAGCCCTCCCGCGCCCCCAAAGCAGCCCGGCAGCCCCTGGAACCGCGGGCGGACGCCCGATGCCCCTACCAGCGGCACAGCGGCAGATGCCCTTCTCTTGAGAGGTGTTCCCTGCTCCTGGCAATGACCTGAGGTGGTATTGAATAACATTAGAGTCTGGCCATGCCCTCTCACAGCTACTGTAAAAAATTAACCCTGTCCTAGCTGAAACTAGGACAAACAAATATTTGTAAACCTAATACTGGTTTTGTGGGAACTAGATAGCAAGAATCTATAATTCTCTCTTTCCTTTCACAAACCTGGATGGAATGATGAGAAAATGTCTCTGTTCTATCCCTGGTAGATCACTCTTCAGTGAATCTGTTTGCAAAAATTTAAGAAGCTACAGTAAAGGAGCACGTGGTGTGAAACACTGGACAGATGAGATGGAATAGCTGAGGCTTAGGCAGGAATTTCTTTCTGCCTTGCAGAGATTGTGTCCTGCTACTCATAAGTGAGTCAAGTAAGGATGATGCCTTCACACACAACATCCCAACTCCCTAGAGGACTCGTGTCTAAGTCCCTACACTGATATTGGCTTGAGTCCCATGGTTGGTATTAAGGGCTGGCAAGGCTTTTATGTTCTCCTCAGAAGGTAATTTCAAAGAGCATTGTATTTGGCTTGTTAGATACTTTTGTAATGGAAAGACTGAGACAATAGAAAGAGTATCAAAGCATAACTTTTCTTTTTTCAGCTTCTGGGAAAGCTGCCCTTTTCATCTTTGCTGTGACCTTTAGTTGATGCATCTTATCTTATACAAAGTACTTTCTGCAGATAGTTTCTGAGAATTATTTCAGAACACTTTATTTGCCTAGATTCAAGTAACTCTTCACTCTGACCTTTCTAGTGTTGCTTTTCTTTCTTTCTTTTTCTTTCTTTCAACATTTTTTCTCTCCTCAGACTCCTTTTGGTTCAATTCTAGTTAGGTTTTTTGTTAATCTGTACAGGATGTCAAGTCACGAGGGGTGTGAAACAGGTAAAATAAATCAGCATTAATACATACCTAAATGCTGCTAAAGAACTATGGGATATAGCTGCAATATAGCATCTTTCTAGTGGTGGGTTTATTTTCTGTTTCTGTACCCTTTATTCTAGTGGTGAGTCCCTTTATTCTATGTAATAAAAACATCAGTGGTGATGTGAACTTAGCAGTCACACCAATTAATGCTATGACTATGTTGAGGTTTGGGACAGCTTTTTCTTTTTTTTTTCACATGTCTCTCCATCTTAGGAATTTTTTTCCCCATTCTTGTTAATGGGTGGAAGATCAAGAGAAACAAAGGAGCCAGGGACAGTGGCTGGCCCCGGGGTAGGCAGGGGGGCAGGGTACCAGTTTTTTTATTTTTTTTCCTGGCTTCTGGGGAGAGAGGAAGGCGGCGGACGGAGCTCTGGGACAGATGGACACCACTCCAGGTTTTTTCGCTTCTTGCTGCGGCTTTCTGCCTGTCGTAGGGGGGAGGAACCTGGGACCCCCGAGTATTTCTTCCCCTCCCAGGAAGCCAGCCCCCCAGCTGGGGTCCGAAGGTTGGCCGGTCTGCAGGGACACCTCAGTGCTTCCAGCCTCAGCCGCGGAATTGCTGACACACCCCTGCCTACCTCTGCAGGACCCTGCCAAGTCCTGCCTTCCCAGCCTGCTACCCTGTGAGGCTCCTGTTACAGCTCCTCCTGCTACCCAAAGAGAGCACTGCTGCCCCTGGGAGCTCGTACAGGCAGTTCTTTCTCCATCCCTTCCTGCTGGCTGCAGCCACCATTGTGTCTGCAGCCGGAGCCGCACCACAGTGCCCCCTGCAGCCCAGGGGAGCCATCGCACCCTCCCTGCGCACCGGGAGCACCAGCGCCTCTGCCGGCTGTGACCGTGACTGCACCAAAGGGGAATTGCCAACAGAGCGGGAAGAGACTGTCCGTGGGTTTATCTGTTCTTATTTGTTGTGGTTACCATTGTTGTTGTTTTGTCTGTCCCACCATATATATAAATATATTAGTAAAGGACTGTTATTCCTCTTTTCTCATACCATTGCCTGAAAGCCCCTTGATTTCAAAATTATACCAATTCGGAGGGAAAGGGGGTTACATTTTCCTATTCTAAAGGAGGCTTCTGCCTTCTCTAGCAAATACCTGTCTTTGAAACCAAGACAGACTACCAGTTGATTCTTAGTATTAGACAAAATATATAGTGGAAGAATTCATTTAGGTCAAGTTTTCTCAGCAGTTATATTTTGTCTTTTAATTTACTTTTTTAAAGAAAAAAATTACATGATTTGAATAGAAGAAAAATTGTACCCTTCTAGAAGTGTTGGTCTTTTGTTTAATTTTGTTCTAAGAAGCTGATAGGTAAACCTGAATATTTAAAGGAAATTCCTGTTGCAAGAATGTGGAAGGAAAGAGAAGTATCATTTTCTGTGGCTTTGGTATGAGCCCATAGGCTGTAGACTGGATTGATCTCTACTTGGAAAAAGAACTTTGTGGAAAATTCTGGATACCTTCTACCTTAATATTTGAGTATTTTGGTACCTTCTCAGAGTTGTTTGCACAAGGAGCCTTAAGCACACCCAAATTTTGTGCATTTTAACCAAAGGTACATTGGCCCCCAGTCCTCTTTGCATATCCAGGGTTTTTGAAGGGTGATGAGCTAACTTTTGGAAAGGTCTTTCAGGCCTTTTGAGGATCAGCAATTTTTAGGGAGTATTTCTGTGCCTTAGCCTCCATAGATGCTCCATAGGCCATGTTGCTCTGTCTTGTCTGGTTTGCCTCATTTAAATTTGTGCTCAAAATGTGGTCTGTGCTCTCTTTGGGTTAGGAGAAGGGGAGTAGTGTATGTGAGGTGCTGCAACCTTGTTGACATTTTTCTCATGTGAGAATGCATGGTCCAGGGAGTCATTTCTGCTGGGGTTTGGTTTATCAGAGTGCAGGCCTTTTGATCTCAGAATAAATAGCAAGTTCTGCAGTTTCACTGCTGGGAATGATGTGCTGGGGACACTGCCTGAAACATGCAGTTCATCTTTTTCACTTGTTCTTCTGCTGGAGCTTACAAAGACGTGTGTTTTCATTCAAACCAGTCAATGTTTCTGTTACAAATACCTGAAAAGTTATAATCAGTGAAGTAACTTACCAGTCAATTAGTAATAATGATTTCATCAAAAAGGATGTGACCGTTGCTTCCAGGTTCTTAACAAATGATGAGTAAAATCATTATGGCAGTGTGGCATTAATCTATAGCTATGTCTTTGAAGTGATTACAATTTAATTAATATAAATTTTCATTTGCATTTAATGCACTTGACATAGCCCTTGTAGAAGGGTTCTGTTGACAGATTACTTCCTTCCTTTTTCTGCCTGCCTCACGAAGCAGCAGCAGCCAGGGTCTGAAGCCACAGCAGGCAGGACTTAGCAGGGACTACTGCTCCATCCCATCATTTCTTTCCACTTGAATGCTGTAAAACCCAATACTAAAAACTGCTGGGTGAATGGCTTACTAGTCAGTGCTAAATCCCCATGCTTTCCAGTGCAAATGCTTTGTAATACAACTGGACACTTAATGCTGTGTAGCAGCAAGGGGGTTCCTTATACGCAGGAAGAGGAAAATGATGGTTAAATATTTGGGTTTATGCTTAAGATGTGCAGCTATTATTTCAGCATGGGGGTCATGACAGCTTTTGAATGGGTTCAGCTCAGGATTTGTCAGCTCACTGGGACATTTGCTAGAAGGCAGAGCTATAGTGCCCACAGGAATGTTGACAGATTCCATTTTTACTTATGGGCTAAGGTGATGGTCCAGTAGGAACAAATTATTTACAATACTTCTACTTTGGGGTTTCAGTTTCTGTAAGACTGAAAGGAGAATAGCTGGCAGGAAGCATTTTCTAACCTCTCACATTAACCTTCAGTTGACTTTGTTAGCTTTTTGTTTACACATTGTGAGTGGTTGGTTTGGTGTGAGCATCAGAATTTGAATTTAAATTATATTTAAAAGCAGTAAGAGTGCTTTCTAGAGAAGCCTCCTAAGCAGATATAACAGAAAGTTGATTAAAAGTGGGGATTTCAGAATTATGGAAGTTGATTTGTACTGAAGAAAAATGATTTCTTAAAAAATTAAAAGATGTTGAGAAAATTTAGTTTGCATTTGCAAACAGGTTAGATGAGAATACCAACTAGAAGAGCAATAACAAAAGAAATACTAGATCTGCATTTTACTGCAAAGTCAGGGCATACCACTCACGTTTGCACATTTCTGTAAATTGGGCATTATTCCTATTTGCTTTCCAACACTGAGAATAAACTACTGAATTTCTTCTGGTTCCACTGTCTCTTGCAAGTAATAATGTTATTGAAGGGGAACTCTAATTACTTTTGACTTCAGATCTCATTTCCTGCACCCGGGCTACCTGTGGAGCTACCTGGATTGGTTACTAAAAGAATTGTCAGTTTAACTAAAGTTGGGGTTTAGGCCAAATATGGCTTCCATATGCAAGAAAATAAGCAGAAATGTCATTCTGTGTTAGTCTTATGTGTTTATTACACCTTAGTGATATGTGGGCACATGAACAAGTTGCTGTGAAGTAAGCTAGCACGTGAATTTACAGTGCATGAGCTGAGCGTTGCTGTTAGGAATGTAGCAACAAACACCAAATTTGTCAGCACTGAATGCTGATGGGATGAACATTCAGGCTGTGGTCTATTCCATGGTGCTTCATTTGTGTCTCCTTACAGAAAACAAGCCCCTTAGTCAGACTTGCGAGTAGTCGAAGTTAAAAGCCCAGTGGGGGACACTCTGTCACAATATTTACAAGGACTCACTGACAGTGTGGTACTGATCACGTGCTGTATATAATGTATTAAATGCACTAAATTTAAGGGATGTCTTCCATGTCAAAGTGATAGCTATCCTTTAAACACAATGAGAAGATTCACACACAAATTTAGCCTGTTACACACACTACCTCAGCACCTTCTGGTGATGTTCTCACTTTCTTGCAGCTTCCTGCACCTGGTACTATGGAGCAGGTAGGGGCACAACCCAGGTGGCTGAATGGGAGAAACCTACATCCTCTATTTCCCAGTTGGTTGTGCTGTAGACTGGCCTTTAAATAAACTTAAGCAAATATCTTTATGGATGTGCATATTTCATTTTCTTCAGGTGGTCTTTGATTTTCAACAATAACTGCTTACATTAAACCAAGCATTTTTAATTTTAAAATACTACTTAGAGAAGGCTTCTGTGGATTTAATTCATTTGGATTAGATTTACGCTTCTTTTAAAATGGTGCAATTTTCAAACATGGGAAAACAATAAAAACAATCTTAAATTACTGTAATCAAATCAGTGGAAATACTGGGCGAATATTCCAGGTTTTTTATGCCTGCCTGTACAGCTGGTTTTAGGCTAATGCCCTTGGGCTGAGCTAGGTAATTAACCAAACTGCTCAATTTAAACTCTTGCAGGTAATAGACAAACCATGAGCAATACATCCTATCTCTTCTAATTTGTGATATGATAGAGTATCAAATACATAGCACCATCTGTCTATATTTATTTTTCAGAATTTAAAGGAAAAGTGCGAATAAATCTGATGTGAATATATGTAACACAGTTAAAGATGGTAAGAAAACCTGGGGATTCCTCCTTTCCAGCTCTTGAAGCCCAGCTAGGTCCAGGTCTTGCCATCCCTGTTTGATGGATGTGACTGCTGAAGTTCCCATTTGCAATTTGGATGTGATGAGGCTCAGGACATACTGCAGAGAGGTGCACACGTGCATTAAGAGGACACTGATGCAGCTGCCCACACAGACAGCCACCGACAGCCCTGCCCGTGTTGCCACAGCTCACCTGCAACATACCCACAGGCAGCCAGGTTTTGATCATCCTCCCTATGTTCACTGTCAGATAAATGCATGGGCTTGCACTCTTCTCAAGTGTCCTCATGCTCATGGACCCTTCAAATATTAGCAAAGGCTCTCAGTCTATGCAATAGCTGTGCTTGCACCCTGGTCCCCTTATATTAGCCAGCTGGAAGTTTGCTAATGAAATGCACATGCACTCAGGATTAAATTCATGGGGAAAAAACAAACACACAGGGGTGTTTTCAGTTGCTGGCACATAAACCTAGGGCTCTGTGACCCACCATCAGCCTTGGGGCTCCGCCACCCAGCTCTACCAGCCCCTAAGATCTGCAGACCCTTTCTGGTGAAGAAGGTGCTGTCACATTCTGCGTAACCCCTGTGTGAGAGTGCAAACACTGAGAATAATCAGCATGTCAGCTGAAGGGTATTGCCCTGACAGTGTGAGCTCTGTCTGATCCATAGGGAGAGTGGCTCTCTTGAATGCAAGCTTTCAAGGGTGCTACAGAAATAGAGATCTCGATACTGATTTATTTATCAGTTATTGGGCCTTTCATTTTTAAAATAAAGCAAGTAACCCTTTCAGTCTTTACACCTGCCTCTGAGAGATGAAAACCCTTGCAGGTTGCAAGGTGAAGTAAAGAATACTGAAGAATGAAGTGCTCTTTCAAAAGATTAAAGAAATACTTCAGATAAATATATCAGATAAAAATATAATTGTAGAATAAATTCACAGGTTGATAGTGTAGTTAGAGATAGTGAAAAGATGCTAGTATTGGAAAACCTGTCTTTGCCAGCTGAAGCTGCTCATAATCTCCTTTGGTGATGAAGATACTTTGCATTCTCTCTCCTACCCTTATTTATTTACTGCATGCCTTGCTTAGCACAAGAAGTATCTTAAATTCTGTCTATTAATACCTGTACCTTCTTTAAAGAAACTAGCAATGCCATGAGTCAGGAGAAATAAAACTGTGAAATGTAATGTCAAGTTCTGGCAAAATATCTATAACCTAAAAGGAAGCAAAGGGAACTGGGTCAAGTAAGCTTGTATATTCCAAAGTATTTTCCAAAACTCATCAGATAACTACTTTCTATTTGGACTTGTGAATAATAATTTCTAATACTTTAACTTGCAGATTATTATTTTTCCCCCTTCAGCAGAAGGAAATTATTTTCTCTTTTAAATAGAAATGGTGCAGAATTAAAAATAATTGCACACTGTAAAAGTGCTTGTAGAGTAGTTCCCAACTTGACTGCATTTTTGCACATTTATTTGATTTAGCAAGTAAATTTCTTTTTTTAATTCGTGTTTGAAACATCATTTATAGAACTGGAGATAGGTGGTCTATGTGATAGTTAGTTTAGATATTGGTGTAAGCATTTATTTATGTAGGTTTTTCTATTTGAAATCTACTTTCAGTTTATTACGTTATGAACAAATAAAATTACATTTTTTCTAAGCTTCCAGCAGTAGGCATGCTGTTGCAGATGAGGTTCTTTGCAGTTTAATTTTTTTTGCTATCTTGGCAGGTGTCCTTAATTTTACTCTCCAATTTATTTTGTGTTGTTCTGTCCTTAGGAACACACATGTGTTTTGAATAGAAAATAATCTGTGTAATCTCTGCTGGGGAATTCCCCTTGCCCTTTTGCTTTACAACCTTGTACAAATGTAATTAGCTGTGTTCCAAGAAAAAGCTGCATTCAAATTTGTTTATTCATTAGAAGCCAAGAGCAAGATAATCTGGTAAAACTTTATTTTAATGAAATACAAGAGAACTTCGCATTACAGGGAATATGCTTTTATAATACTGCAAGGTTAAGACGTTCTGCTGGTCTGCTGAGCAAGATGCTGAAAAAGGTGAACAAATAAAAGCTTTGTTTAGTGTGTTAAAGATTCTAGTGTTACTGGAAGGTTAAACATGTATATGAATTATGCATTTGAAAAGGAGTGTCTATAAATAATTCCTAAAGAAAGGATTTGGATATGGTATAACTGGGTTTTGAGAATGCTCGCATACATTGCTGGGCAAAGAGATGAATATTTCATTTTGCAGTACCACCAAGCTATACTTTTAGAGCATGATCTCGGTGGGGAGTGCATCAATATCTAGAATTTGTAATTTGTCCCACAGCAGCTTTTCCATTTATTTTTCTCACTGTGAATTCAGTAAATTCGTCTGTATTAATGAAGTCTGACATGTTTAGGGTACTGCCTTATATTTTTGAGAGTTTATATTGATGGCTTTGAAGACATTAACTCATTAACTTAAAATGATTGGGGAGTAAAAAGTTACCCTTTGACACATGCTATGTGAGTTTTTAAAGTTTGATTTCCTGCAAAATCTCATTATTTTTTGGATAAGTATATGCCTAAAGCTGTATTTTTGAACCATTCTTGACTTAATAGTTTCTTATGAAAGGGAAGCCTATCCAAGTCTAGCTACAAACTTGTTAACAGTCTTATTAAAGTTTCTTGTTTTTATTTTATTCCTTCTCTGTCACTTGTTGGAGGCTGTGCACCTAAGTGTTTCTGTTGATGCTCTCTAGACGACTGGTAAATTTGGATGACACATCTGTTGTCACATCTGACATCTGTTTATTTTCATTCTGTCTTCAGTATGTGAGACTTCATATTCTGAGTTCTATGTGGAGATGTACCTTCTGGTGGTCACATAAGAAACATTTCCAGTTTGGTGACATTGAGGAGAGAGGGTCTGTAGTTCTGTTCAGTCAACATTGAATGTATTTTACCAAAGGGTTCTTTTTTGAATCCTGAAGTTCCACTGGGAGCTGGACTGTCCTTGTAGCAGCAAGCTAAAATACCATCTCGACTTGGAGTTCTGTGCGATCTTGCAGATATGGTCCCACTTGACATGTATCGTCAAATGTAAGAGAGGGGTGGTGTTGAATGCAGGCAACATAGGGTGTGGTAACTCAGTCACAGAGCACGGACTGAACAAGTCTCACAATCAGCACAATCAAAACTTCAGGTGGCTGCATGTGCCATTTCAGGCATCTGTCATAAGAAGAAAAAAAGAGATACATAGACTGAAGTTTAGGAGAAAGAAACAGACAGAGTAGCCTGGATTTATATTGCATGTGGGGTAATCCAAAAGTACATCAAAAACAGGGAGTGTCTTTCCTCACTTCTGGGAATCACTTTTGACTGTCAGCTTCCATGTGGGATATATATACACACATACATATGTAAATATATAAACTGCCATATCTTGATACAACTTGAAGGGAGAGGGTGAAGTTGTTGACAGTGGTTTTGCCAGCTGATTTTATACAGATGAGTGCTGGACTAGATTTAATCTAATAAAGGTTTCCTTCTCCCATGTTCTTATTTTTACTCTTCAAGAGGAGAATTGAGATCTTCAAGAAAGATTAAGGTGAATAAACTAAAGGGTGTAATGACCTTAAGAGCTTGTCGATCCCCCTATATATGAACTCTTATTCAAAAGGGACTCTTTGTGTTGTGGGCACATACTTACAGCAGTATTGTTTGCAGCAGGCAATGTTACCCCTTCTAGCTGCTTTTCACAGCCACCTTGTCAAGTAAAAACATCATCAGAGACAAATGTGCTTGTGGCTTCCCATCAATTCTCTGCAAATCCCAGTGGCTTCGTTAGAGCTGCCCACACAGTTGGTATTTACAAGGACTCCAGACTTGGCTGAGAGGCAGGTGTGCTTCATTTGGGTGGCTCTGTGGGTGAGTGTAATAATCTTGAAAAGACAACTTAGGTGATGAAAGGCCACTTCTCAGTAAACACACTGACATAAGGATTTAATGTGTTTCTAATTTTAGCATGTGAACTTGATGTATTTAGTTGATTGGTATTTAATTCCTGAACATGTCTTCTGAGAGATGACCTAAATCTTTCCAGAATGATAAATAATAGCTGGAATGTTTTGATGTTTCAGGAAAGTTTGAATACAAAAAAAAAGAAAATATTTGTTCCAGCTGTGAATTCCTGAGAGTGAAAGTACAGTCTGTTGTAAGATACCGAATTAGGATACTCCTTTGACATTACAGAATCATAAACTACATTCAGTTTGAAGAAGTGTTTTGATTCTAAGAACATTAGTTACCTAAATATGTGTATTAGTTAGCTAGTTATACTTGCTGGTCTTTTTCAAAGTATTTCTATTGTCTTTGGACACACTTGAATTGTGCAAGTTGGTCCATTTTTAACCTTTAGTTTGATAGTCCCTACAATTCTAGGAAGTAATTTTGCTTAATTTTATTACATGAGAAACTGGTAGCACTTATAATTAAGGTTGCTTAATACTTTACATTAAGTGATTGTGTTTTCAGTTTCTTGTAGCTGCCAGACTTCAGTTCTTCCAGCTGGAATATTTTGTCTGCCTCAAGCTGTTTTGGTGGGGTTTCTTTAAACAACTTTGACAAAAATGTTTTAGCCATCTCTAAAATGAAACTAGAAATGGAGCGTGATTCTACTCAGATTAACGTTTGTTTTTTCAAAGAGCACAGTTAAAGAACTCAAGAACCATCCATATTCTTCCAAGCCCAGTAAAAATACTCATGTCTAGTTTCTCCATCTGGAGTATTTAGGGTTCAGCTGCTCCATCTCCAGAGCTGTGTGTGCTGAGCAGGCGTGATCACGCACCCCCAGGCTGGGAGGAACTGAGCGAGGTGTGTCGTGTTGCATGGTTCTCTTGTGGCACCAGGCAGTGGAATGGGAAGCAGTGTCTGTTCAGATGCCTCCCACCTGATAAATGCTTAACTTACATTCTTCAAATGTAGTTCTGTTCTGTGAGACCCTGCATGTTCTCAGAAAAATTCTCATACTGGTAATGTGTTCCTTACTGCTGAAGAGTTTATATTTGACTAAAAATTACACCTCCACCTCCTTTTATCAGGGCTGCCTCTGTTGCAGTTAATTTACATGTGTTTGCACTTTTAAGCCAACCACTATGGTTTATGACATCCTTCCTTAGGCTGAATTTCGGCCGGCCGTGAGTTGCAGCAGCTGCAATTTCCAGGGCCTCAGCTTTCTGGATTAAAGGATTAGAAAGGGAGCTTGCACCTATTTAGAGCAGCTGAGGAGCAGTAAATCCAACTACATGAAGTAAAGATTGAACTGAAGTTTAATCAGAGCTACTCTGGAGACAAACAGAACAACAATTCTTTGAAAGTTTCCTGCACAAAGAGGGCTCCTGCAGTGTAAGGCCAGTTGGTGCAGACCAGAACAACTAATGGTGATGGGGTGTGTGGGTTTCTTAATGAAAGTTAATATTAGCTTAAACACTCTCTACCCCCTCCTGGTCACTTAACTTTTCCACTCTTGAACTCCTTCTCTGACATAATACAATAACACTGTCAGTTTGTGATCCTTGAAGAAGATCAGCCTCCCTTTTTATTGCTTCCTGCTTTTGTTGCAAAGTGTTTCTGTACTACTACTTTTGGTTGAAATGAATCAGTGGTTTATTTATCTTGGCATTTCCAGTCTGCTGAGTACAGCACAGGGTTTAGTGAGTTTTGCTTTATTTTAAACTCATAAGTAACGATTACAGTTCTGACATTTGAATTTACAAATAGCCAGATTACTATTTTTTTGCTTGGATTTTCTCTCTCTGTCTCTAGTTTAAAATATTGAATCAGTGTTGTAGTTGCAATTTGTGCATTAAAAATACTGTGGGCATAGTCGATCCTCATCTCCACCTGCTTGTGCTTATGTACTGCTCCAGTGTTATCTCACTGTCTTGCTTTCCAGCAGGGCAGCCTGTGCACGCTAAACATACTTCTGCTCGGTGTTGTATTTCATCTTTTTTATTCGTGTGCAGTAAGTGATGCAGAAGCTTTCTGCCGAAGGCGGATGTGCCCTGGGGTCAGGGAGGGGCAGTGCCTCACTCCCCGTCTGCTCCTGGCCAGCAGGAAGCCTCACCCTCAGGTGCTGGGACTAGAGCATCAGTCATGGAATGATGTGCTGTCTTGAAAACAATGCCTGCCTTCTTTCTTTATTCTTGCTCCTGGCCAAGAAATGACAATTGAACAACTAAGGCACAAAACAGAGAGGGTTTAGCAAATCATGAACTGTTTTTAATTTGCCTCATTAAGCTGCTGTTAACTACTTAAAGCCATCTGCTTAAAAATAATTTGCACGTCTTAAGTTTGCTCTAGAGAACAGGTAGACCTTCATTAGAACAGGCTTCATTATTAAAGTTATCTTTAGGGGGCTTTCAGTTGTTGTGGGAAACATGCTATTGCTCACTGAACCAAACTTTCCCTGTAAACAAAAGGAAGTGGCGCATGTTGGTAACTTGCAGTCTGTGGCCATAACCATATTCTTGGGAACCACTGCCATTCGTGTGGAAATTGACTTGCTGTGGACGAAGTTATTTACAGATATTAGGTAGGTCTGGGTATGAGAAATGAGCTGTGTCAATGCATAGTATCGCTGTTATCTACAACCATCCCCAAAAATTAGTTCTTGAGAGAAAGAACAGCCAGATCCATCTCAGTGCCTCACCTGCCACTGAGGAGGGGGAACGTTGTTGCCTCTGCCTTGAAGAGCTTTTTGTGGAAAAAGAAGTTTGTCTCCCTTGATTTGTAAAGAAACAGTTTCACTTGTAAAGAAACAAATCACCAGAGCGCGGCAGACCCTCCCTCTTCTCAGGCTGAGATCCAGTGGCATTTCAGTGAAACTGTGTGCGCCCTGTCTGACCTCCTGCTGGGGCTGTGGTTTAGAGCTGTCCTGCTTCTTGATAGGGGAGACTGTGTCAGCAGTGAGCTCATGGATTGATGATACCAATAAGATCATTTGGAGTGAAATTATCTTTAGGAATATTATATGTGAGGTTTTAAAAAGATGGTCCCCCTCTCAGTCTGTGGGGAAGAGATCGATCTGGTTTTTGGCATATTAGCTGAGACACAATATGTGACTAAGAACAGATCTTTTATCAATACATTAAAAACTCATTAAAGTATTGCTCTGAGATTGATTGGTTTGTTGTTCATTGAGGGGTTTTTTGTTTACAGTTGAGTGCTGTTTATTAAGAAGAAAAATGCCAATGTTTAACAGGATCTAAATCCGTTGTAGTAGCTGAGCAAAAATGTTGCTATGAACTTGAAATATCATTGTCTTCCTATTAAGGTTTTATTTCTCTCTTTTTGGCAAGAAGAGTCCTTACAAACAGACTAACTGCACAGGTTTGCACATATTATGCTTTCAAGTGTGACAAATCAGAAAAAGTACAGGGTTTATTGTAATTGCTTTTTGTTGCAAAAGTTGAAGGTGTTCTTTTCAACTGCTGCTACTGTGTCTTTCAGTTTAAAAAGACTTCCAAAGCAATCCTTGATTGGAATCCTTTCATGTTTGCCCAGTCATCTGGGCCTACCTTTGAAAAAATGGGGAATGAAGAAAATACCTGAATTTGTCTTGATATGAAGGAAATGTTCTAAAGATGTATACATTGAACCAAATATGTGGCTTCAGACACATTTGTTGTGCTATCCTACGTCTGTTGGTTTTGATATATTTGTCTTAATCTGGAATGAATTCTACTTCAGGATTTCACTGTAAAAGCAGTACTCCAAAATAAAAACCTTTCCATGACAAAGAGCTAATTAAATAATTCTTGTAGATCAAATATGCCAAAAAACCCATTTTTAAATGTTCAAAATGCTTGTAAACATCTAAACTTAATGCTTACCTTCTCAGTTGTTTACTGAGGAGAGTGCCCAGTGCCAAGATGCTGTTGTAAGTTCAGTTATTCAGGTCACAAGTTATTCCTTTTTAGTACTCTGGATTGACATGTAAGGTTAGGGCCAGTTTGAAAATATCAGTACATTTTATGTGTGAAACATTTTTCTGAGCAAAACATTTTGAGTTGAGCTGAGTTAAATCTTTGAATCCATCTGAGCCATAGCTGAAATAACAGGAGAAAGTGATAACCACCTTCTGATAAGTTTGGGTAGGGAGCTTTGTTTTTAGGAGAGAATGATACATGATGACCCAAATCTACAGTTTTCACCAGTTATCTATTTGCTAAGGAATCTTGGAATATATTTCTTTAGCATTTCCACTGTAGGTGAGAGCAAGTTGTCAAAGACCCACAATCTGTCACAAACTGTGTTTTGTGTCATTTCTACTTATAGTTCTTATAAAATGTAGCAAGTTCTGCATTAGCAACACCTTCAGACACTAGCAGAAAACCTGAAGAAGAGCTTGCCAGGGTGCAGTTAATGCAGCTGGAGAGGTTGGAAAACTCACTGCATTTAAACATCAGTTCAGCTACTGCATTGGCCTCCTTTTCACTTCCATCCTCTTTCAGCTGTTTTTGTGGATGGAGAAGGGACAGGAACATAAAGGCACCTGTATCTTGATGCAGCCAGCTCCCTTGAAATACCGTCATATGTTCCCGCCAGAAATACTTCATATGTCCCTTTCCTGATGAGAAGGAACAGGATCAGTTTGCCTGTTCGGACAGGTCTTCCCTCTGGTCCAGCTGTGAAAGGCGTCTGCTGGGTAGTGGAGTAGCCCACTGCTGAGTTAGGGAGGAACCTTGAAAACTCTTGGTAGGTCAGAGCTGGAGTGAGGTATGCAAAAAAGGAGTAAGGAAAATGCTGCTGCTGGGAGCTGCAAGGCCCTTGAAAGGCCTTAGTTCCTTACTATGTGCTTCTCTACTTGCTGAGTGGAAGGAGGATCTGAATCTGAGAGGCTTGAGCGTGAAGAAGGTGCAAAAAAGGCTGTCTAGGGCATGTCTCTGAGTCCTGTGTCCCCAGTGCTTCTGATGCCTGTGTTCCCTATACTCTTTTCTAAGATGAGAAGCAATTGGAGAAGAGCTGCTGACAGAAGAGAAGAACAGTTCTCAAATGACTGCCTGAAGAAGTGGATGTGAAATGGGACATGTTGCTGATAACTGACTTTTGAAACACACCTGGAATGTGGATTTCTCTGTTTAGGAAATAAACCTATTCCACTCATCTTCCTGCTCTCTTCTGTCCCAAACCCAGCTGGAGCTACTACTGGATGAACCGTGCTGAGGGTTCAACAGCCTGTCCTTGTTGGAACCTGAGTGCATCTGTCAAGGAAGTCTGGCTGAGAATGATCCCTGACTCAAGTGACAGAGCTCAGCTGGGGAAGAGGCAGCAGCTTAACAGAAGTAGTTTTAAACTGTCTCTTATGAAGTCAGTCCCTGAACAGTGCTGGCATAAGCTGTAGCTTTGAAATCTTGGGATAGTTTGTGTTTTTTAAATCTTTTTTCTAAAAACCACAGAACCTTGCTTATTATGTCTACTTAAGAATGTAGTTGTACATTGAAGGAGTAATTTCTAGCCCTTGCGTTTGTGTAAGAAAGTGACTCCTGACCTGAATATCCTCTTACAGGTCAGTGAGAAAGCTTATGAAAACTCACAATCACTGAGTAACTGGGTGTGAAAAGGCAGGCAGGAGATTCTGAGATATAAGAGAAGGGCATGAAGTAATTTGCTTCAAATTCACAACTTGAAACTAAATGGGAAAGCTACAGGCTCTCCACTTGCTCCTTCCTTTGTTTAGAAATCCATTTTTAAGTAGCAGAGAAGCCAAGAGACAGCTAGAAGAGTTAGGATAGCAGCATCTACCAGCTCTAACCTCCTACTCACATCTTCAGAGACAAGCAGACATGCTGTGGTAGGGTGGTGCTTGGAGGAAGAAAGAACAGAAGGAGAGTTCAACCTCTCTTTTTCACCTTTATCCCAGAAAAACTGTGAATAATACCACTTTTTTGAGGTATTTTGTAAAAGGAAATATCATGTCTTTTCTTCACTGAGTAAAAGGGTACTTGCATGACTCAGCCAGCCATGCTTAGGGCAGTGAATTTCTGGCACTGTGACAGTGTTGGTGTTAAACATTTCCCTCGCCTAGCTTCAGGAGTCTAAGACTGTTCGGGTGCCACTGTTTGGAGGGCTGTAACATTAGGAAAGAAAAGGTTATGTATATTCTGGTTGGAGTCACTTATTAAATCTCACAGAGTGCTACTTGTTGAATGAAGGGTGTACTGAGTGAATGCTTACCCTGGTTGGAACAGGAGCTCCAAGGCTTCAGACCATCACCAGGTTTTTTGTGGGGACATATGATAGTTCCCCCAAAGAGAAGCATAGGTAGTTCTCAAGTGGTCTGTCAGCACAGAATAGCAGTGACACTCTTTTGTGAGAGGCAACCTCTTCAAGATAAAAAAGGGGACAAAAAAGAAGTCTGTGTGTTAGGAGGTTCAGTTTATGTGCTGGTGGATTGTAATAGCAAAGCAGCCTTACCCTGTAGCACATGGTACAGCTCTGCATAGCTGCTCAGATACAGTGGAACAGAGCAGGGCTTGTGTGGTACACTGCAAAGGCAGTTTGCTTCCCTTTTGGCTAAAATAATTTCAATAAGAACATTTAGTCTGAGGAATTCATTAGTCTGTCGAGTAACTACCCTGTTAGAAATAAAAATCTCCTGGAAAGATTGAATTCTGTGTAGTTCGTGGCAGTTTGTAGCCAGCCACGTGACCTGGTTGCATCCTGGATACAGAGGTCTTAGGTTTTCTACATACTTCTTTCACATATACCTTAGGAAAAAAAAAAAAAACAAACTAAAACCCCCAAACCCTAGCAGCAAAGCAGTTAGGTTCTTTGGAATGAAGTAAAAACAGAGGTTAAAGTACATTTTTGATATGAGGGATAGTCTGTGCAGAATGTCAAATAGGGAACACATACAGAAGGTTCTATGCCTATGATGTAAGTCTGGAGGGGAAAGGATGCAGTGCAGCTTTGTCCTGCTAAACAGGCTAAAAATGTTAAAAATTCTACAGCAGTAGGCCTTAAAAACATAAGTTTATGTTTTGAATAAATTTAAGGTGCTATTACATAACAACTTCAACCTTTTTTTGTTTTCTTCCCTCTTTCCCTTCTACAGATCACACATCCGTGGGCGGGCTGGGAGACAGTTTTTATGAATATTTATTGAAAGCCTGGCTTATGTCAGACAAGATGGACACGGAGGCAAGGAAAATGTACGACGATGCAATTGAGGTGATTATAATTCGTTGAGTTTTCCAATACAGTGGAACCATCTTTAGTGATTTCAAGAAAATTAAATTAAATTTTAAAAAAAAACAACTAGGCAGGAAAACCACAACCAACCGCAGGACTTGTTTTGATTATGTAAGTTTTAAGAAATCAAGTGATGAATAATAC
>VYZT01003360.1:0-32510 GCA_013400735.1 Pomatostomus ruficeps
GCACAGACTGGGAGAGGAACTCACCGTGAGCAGCCTGTGGAGAAGGACTTGGGGTTTCTTGTGGATGAAAAGCTGACATGAGCCAGCAGTGTGCGCTCACAGCCCAGAAGCCAAACCACAACCAAAACGCCTCCAAAGCAGTGTGGCCAGCAGGGCAGAGGAGGTGATTCTGCACCTCTACTCTGCCCTCATGACATGTCACCTGGAGTGCTGTGTCCAGCTCTGGGGTCCACAGCACAGGAAAAACATGGCTGGACCTGTTAGAGCATGCCCATAGGAGGGCCACGATGATGATCAGAGGGGTGGAGCACCTCTCCTATAAAGACAGGTTGAGAGGGCTGGGGCTGTTCAGCCTGGAAAAGAGAACGCTCCAGGAAGACCTCATGGCAGCCTTGCAGTACTTAAAGTGGCCTATGAAAAAGAAAGGGAGAGCCACCTTTCATAGTGATAGGAGCAGGCAGTGGGTTTAAACTAAGAGAGGAAAGATTTAGGTTAGGTGTTAGGAGGAAATTTTTTACTCAGAGGGTAGCAAGGCATTGGAACAGGTTGCCCAGAGATGTTGTGGATGTCCCTTTCCTTGAAGTGTTCAAGGCCAGGTTGGATGGGGCTCTGAGCAACTTGATCTAGTGGGTGGCATCTCTGCATATGGCAGAGGGATTGGAATTACATGACCTTTAACGTCGCTTCCAGTATAAACCATTCTATGATGAGGATGCTCAGGTGCCTACTAGAGATGTTTACAATTTCTGAACTGGTGCCAGTGGATAATGGATACAAAAATAGACATGGCCTTCTTTCTGCCACCAGTTCTGTCCCTAACAATGTGATTAAAAACTGAAACATACCATTTTGCATACACAAGGAAATATGTATTTACAGGTGAGTTCAACACTGCACTGATTTTTAAACCCACTCAGCAGCTATTCTAGATAATGAAGTACAAGATTATGACAAAAATTTAGAAAAAAAAATATTGAATTCCTGGCAAGTTTTACATTCCCCTTTAAAAAAAAATTACATACACCCTCCCTTTCCTCCCTTCCCTCCAGCAAATACCACTCATGTTTAAGATTAGATTATTTTCCTCCCCATTCCTTTTTAGCTGCCAGAGAGTGACTCATTGTCAGATTGATCTAATTACAATTACAGACCTTGTTCTTCTGGTGTTACAAGGGAAAACCAGGAAACATGAAGGAAAAGGTCAATACAGAAAGACTACAAGTCAGGATATGTTAAGCAGTGCCACTAGTGATTTCTGTTGATTTTTCTATAGCATTTTCGTACAATAATGCAACAGAAAACAGTTACACTTCTCAGACACCTACCTTAAAATTTGGTTTTGTTTCCGTGCAACATGACAGATTTTTGATCTTTGGCAGAAGAGTGAAACAAGAGTGTAATAATATAGTTTAATAATAGCATCATCTAGTTACTGTTCGTAGAATAATAAATATGAGCTATTCATGTAGCATGCATGTGCTATTTTGAAAGATTTATACATTTGGTAGCAGGGATAATTTAACACCAGTTGTTCTCCTAAGACATTAGCAAAATGGTATTTTTTTAGTTATATTTGCAATGTTTAGCTTTTTAATATTATTATTCTGACGATACTATAATGCAAGCTTTATGTTAACTTACAGAACAAGGCATATTGAGCATATTGCATAGTGTCTAAGCAATGGATGTAGTTTATGTCTCTAATTTATACACTTTGAAGGCAAAAGTATACATAGAAAGTGTGAAATTATTTTCCTGAGAAGACCTATCTGTTGTTTGCCTTTACGTTTTTTCTAGGAGCCAAAGAGAAAGGTCAAGTCTAAGGAACTTGCTTTGTCAGAAAGCTTATTTAATATTAGCAACCAAGAGCATTAAACTTGTACATTACTGTAATAACTTTTGTATTTTGATACACTTCTAATTTTCCTAGAGAATGTAATTAGAGAGTAGGTATTTAACTGCACTATCCTTGTCACTACCTTTATCTAATAGCTGACATTATGCAGCTAAATATGTTGCCCCTGAGAGCCTTCTCAATTTGTTTTGAGATGCCGACATGGTTGTAAAAAAAGCACAGTTACTTTAACAGTTTTTCAGGGGAAACAATTAGTAAATCCTACTGGTTTGGCATTTCAGAATCAATTAGCTTTGTGGGAGAAGTTCAAAATACGGAACAAACACAATACTGATGCAGTAATACTTTGGAGGACATTATTAATTGGAATTAGCAAAGCAGGTTGTTAAGGCTATTTACTGATTAATTTTATTCATTACATTTCATTTTGGTTAAAAAACCAAAACCATAAAGCTCAAAATTGCTGATAATAAGATTTTGCCTTTTTTGTTTTGGAGAAGAGATATGAAGTATAGCGAGTAATATTGTTTTTTAGTGGGTAATTAGACATCCATAAAGGGGGCTAGGAACATAAAGTGCAGGTCACCTGAAAATCTGTACTGCAAGAGACATCTCCTGGTAGCCTGAACTCTTTTATTCCCAAGGAGATGCCTATTACAGGACATGACTGTCCTTAGCAGTGGCTAAGGCAGTTGCACAGAAGAGACTCAGCTCAAGAACAGAATAGAATAAATGAAAATGAGGAGTCAAGGGAAAATAAGAATTTCCATTGCAACATTTTTGTCATAAATAATGAAGAATCAAAATAATAGAAGGTATGAAAAAACCCCAAACCAATATTGTAAATGTGTGATTCATTTGTATATTTAACTGAAAATAAGTACTTTTATATTCCAAGTCATCAAGGTGTTAAATTTTGGCACTTGCAACAAAACTTTGAGTTAATCTAACAGTACATTGAACATGTGGGATTGATTTCATCTAGTAACAGGTGTCTACAATGCAAACATTTACAGCTGAGCCAGTCATTCTGTATGGGGTATTGGTCAACTCACAGAACAAACTTCTGAATAAAGCGCTCTCTAAATGTGCCTGGTTTGGTCTCTAAAGAACATAACCACCTCTCCTTACATGTAAGAAGTCCAAAAAAATCACATGCATTTTGTAGAAACAGCATTTTCCATAGAACTGCAGTTGTGCAGCACTTGTCTTGCCTCACTGAATAGGCCCATGAGTCTGCAGTGGTACTTCCTGACCTCTTTGCAGTACTGAGGTTTAGAGAAGGTACCTAATAAATGTGGAAAATTTGAACCAGACAAAAAAATGTAACAGCTTCATGAGAGATGTAAAAAAACTATGTGAAAGTAGAAGCGAATAGACAAAGTTGCTCATGCCAAGTTGCTTTCTTCAGTGTGAATACATCTCAGTGAAAAACATATACTTGGTATCAAAGCTGCCTCCAAGGAGACAGTAGACATTTGTGTAAGTAAATTTTTCAAAACCCTTGTATTTCCAACAGTCTGAAACTTAGGATTGGATTCATGTAGCAGAGTTAGCCCATAAAAACATCTTTACTGAATGCTCAACAAGTGAATTACAGAGGAACTGAAAGAAAAGATGTTGATAATTAAGAGGTATTGCCTTGTAATGCAAAATAATGTGATACGGGCTGGTAAATGGCCTTGGTATAGTGACACAAATTCTCTGCTGTTGTGACATTCCTCCTGCATTCCCCCTGGTCCCTGCTACTCAGATACTATCCTTGAGACCTTGCCCTCCTCATACATACCCCTAATTCCCCCCTTCATCTCCTCAGGATCTGCTGTTGGAGCAGTTCTTGCAGGCACCTCCATCACCTCTTCCACTGAAAAGGCAGCAGGTTTCCCAAGACCTACCATTAAAACCACTGCAGCTGAAACAGGTTACAGCATCTTAAATGAGCAGCTTGAAAATGAGACCTGGGGAAGCAGTAACTGGCCAGGTGGTGAAGTGTAGGACAATATGGAAACACTTGCAGCTGGGATAGCTACAGCAAGAAGAGAGTCTGTTTATTTCCTAAATAAATGGAGCAGTCTGTCACCATGACAGCTCAGTGATACTCCCCTCTCTGGCTTGCTCAAGCCAAAAAAGCTGGTGAGATGTTAGGATACACATAGAGAAGAAAGGAGAATAACACTGATAACATGGAGATGTCTTTCTGTGAATTAGTGTGCAGTGTCATGAAGGACATCACGGAAGCATTGATCATCTCCCAAAAGAATCATAAACTTTTTAAGCATTCACAGAGGAACAGCTCAGAGTTGTTAAAAACTACAGAGAGAGCATGAAAACAAAGGAGTGGTTGCTCCTAGCAGGAAATTATAGCATGAAAGATGTTCAGAAGTGCGTACATACAAATGGTATATCAAGACCTGTCTTAATTTGTAACCCCAGAACACTGACATCCAAAGCTATGAATTTTAAAAATACAAATAGGTAACAGATTTTTCATGAAACAGGAAATTATACTATGGCATATATTTCTACAGGAGGTTTTGAGTGCAAGTGTTTAGCAAAGACACAAAAATAACTCACACACCTTTTTAGATATCAGAAATATTCATATTCACTATTTTTCAAGCCACTGCATTTTTGAAATGAAATTGATTGAATAAACCTATTTCCACACAGGAGCCAAATCTGGGTGGAGGTTAAGTCCCATATCATTAGCAGCATATTCCATGTAAACCTACTCACCAGGCTATATTGATGCCCTTTGAAATTTGTGTTTCTGGCCACCCTGAAAAAAGACACTGTGGATCTCATCCAAATAACAAGCCCCCCAAAATGCCTAGCAAAGATTCAAAGAGAGTTATACAGAACATTACATTAATTACAATTATGCTTTAAAGTAATAAATAACAGCCACAAGTGAAGAACCTTAATTTTCTTTGCCTTCATTTTTCATTTCCTTATTTCCTTCATAGAAAACTAGATAATATGGTCTGTGCAATGCAATCCACTCATCAAACTAATTACAGTATAAATTTCTACTCAATCTGTTTAACTAAGCATTAGTTGGAAAGTTCTTGGGAAACCCTTACCAACATAGTGAAAACCTTCCTTTATATAAATCATTTGAAAGAATATAAGAAAGGGAAGAAATCCATTGAAATTTAGCTCTTAGAAAGCTGATGAATAAGCTAATCTGTTACTGAGTGACTCAATGTTCAATTGTTTAAAAATGGCATATGAACAAAACCCCAGGAGAATGCCATTGTTTTGAGCTATTTTCTTTTCTTAATTAGTCCTAATGCTATTTTATAAAACTATTATTCTCTTTTTAAAGTATCTTCAATCTGAACACATAAATATGCAAAATATAGAAAAATAAGTACCACAAATAATTTCCAAAGTTAAAACTTGCACTTTAAATTGGAACTGCAGTACTGAGAAAATTGCTGAATTTAGGCTTCTTTTAAGATATAAACTGAATATGTTAATTTTATTCATCAGAAACAATGACACAGTGCACATACGTACAAAATCCACCAGAAATAAGGGAAGGTCACCAGGCTAATCACTTTGGCTTATATCCCTTTTCTGTACTCCCATCTGCCTATTTTCTCTGCTCTTCATATTTAAAAGGAAAAACTTGAACAAAGTTAGGCCAAAATTGACCTACTTTTTTTTTGTTCGTTTTAATTAATTTCTTTTTTCTTTGCAGCATCTCTGTAATTTCTATACCTTCTACTTCACACATGGTTTCTCTTTAAAATAATGTCATGGTTTTTTTGCCACTGATGAGAAAACCTGTAACAGTACAGTACTGAATCATCATCACCAGGGATGGATCTTTGCATTCAAATGGTGCCGTATGCAGGACACTGAGAAACAGGTCACCTTAAGCCTACATGAAATTAGAATTAGCAAGCCTGCAGATCAAACTAATAGGAGCAGAAGAGCGTATTTCAATAACATGGTTTCTTGGAAGTGTATTCTTTTCACATAATTTTGTGCAAATAGATTCATTTCACTTCATATTAAAATGCAGCACTTTGCTCTGAATCCTGTCCTCCCAAACCGGCATAGTCTATGTTACTTATTAATCAAAGACTGTGGAAAAGGAATTTTATCAGTGGGTGAGTACAGTCATTTGAGAGGAAAGAAAACAACCTAAAGTACAGAAATCAAGTGCTACAAAAAGTACTCTGTTCTGGTATCAGCAATTCCAACTTTTGAAAAAGAATATTTAAAATTTCTCTGAGATGGAAATGGAGCCAAAACTCACTGCAGAAACAGACAAACCTGGCAACCGCCTATAACAGAGCTGAAGACCTAATAACAGGCCAATCTGTCAGTCAGTTCCTGCAACTGGCAGGAATTTTCAGAGTGACTGGGATGCACGGACCACAACAGCTGCCAGCTCATGAGGGCTCTGCATGCTGGGATGAGCAATGAGGAACCCGAAACAAAGCCTGAAATTGGAAGAGATCCTAAATTACAGCTTTCTTCCTCAAACCTATTTCTCCATACTTTGTTTTATATTTTAGTATGAGTAAAGTACAAATAAAAATCTAACAGAGCTTTAATGAGGATTGAATACAGGACAGAGAAGAGATTATGTAAGCAGACCTAACTGGAAAGGAAAAAAATTATATATAAAGAAAAGACACTTTAAAAGAACTGCTTTTAGATTTATTGGCCCCGCTCAGAAATCAAATCCCAGCCCTGACTGAACTGTCTTTCCAGCCACTTTCCGTGCTTGGCAGGTAAGATGCAAAAGGAAACAGTTTGAGTGCAGTTGCCAACCTGAATTTTATGGGACCATGCTAGACTCTCCTAATCACATTCATACCATTTTGCTTTGGCTTTCTCAGGTCTCTAAGAAAAAGCAGTTTTGCAATGCAAGGTGGCCCAATGAAAACAAAAGGAATAGAGAGCCTAGAAACAGACTCTGGCTCTGAAGCAGAAGAGTTGGTATTCCCTGTTATTTCACATGGATCCAAATAAAAATCAAGTGTGAGACATTTTACTTCAACTGTTTACACTCTCAGAGCTCACATGAGATAATCTGATGGTGGCAAACCAAGTAGCTGGGGATGGTTTCAACTTTCAATCACATGCGTGAGTGTCCTTTCTACCACTGCTTGGTGAAGTAGAGCACAGCAGGTACTCTGAAGTGCATTTCACTGCACAGCTACATTCACATTTCCTCCAAGCAGACAATAATGTGCTCTCCTGAAGGCTGTTGTGGTGGGTTCTGAAACCCTCCAGAGAAGAACTGTGTGAGGGCTCTGGATGAAAAGGAAAGACTTAACAGAACCTCCATCCTTCTTCCTTGCTGGTGGCTGGAAGACTTCTGCACCTTATATTTCTGAAATTACAAGAGTTCTATCCCATTTGGGCAGTACCATATAAGATGAGCAGAAGAGAACAGCCTGGTTTCTCTAGAAGAAGGGGAGAGGCAAGAAAGATATTGCAAAGAAATGGATTATTCATCTTTCCAGCACACCTTTAAAAGACTAAACTGGAAACTGTAAATGTGGTAAACAGATGTGGGCAGAGTTTCTGGCAGTGGTAGCTTTACTAGCTACTCAGACAATCTTGTCCAGAAGACAAGAGTGGACATCCTATACCACAGAAAATTCATACAACAAACTAAATCCCATAGAGCAGTTCCATTGTTGCAGTCCTTCTTTCTAAAAAAGGAAAGCCTTACACCATTGTGCTATAATGTGTCATGCATCCAGGACAGCCGGCATGGAAAATGTGAGAGAAAGCTATTTATTCTTGGAGAGTTACTATCTTCCATCCTTTTCAGAGCCATATAGTTTCATAGGGTTAGAATCCTATCCCAGACAGCATGGTTTGGAAATTTGCTATTCTCTACTGGAGAAATGCTAATGAGCACAGCCTTTTACCCAAAATATCTCGATGTCTGAGGCTCTTGCCAATTTGTTTGTTTGTTTTTTTAATTAAGAAATAAGTTTGCTTCTCATGCTGAGAAGCAACTGGAGAGCCTGCTGTACCAGGGAACGAAGAGAAAATGTGAGTCACGTTTGGCAGCATCTGCCATTACACACAGCAGAAGCTGCACTTAAGCCAGTGCTTGCTAAAGCAAGTGAAGTAACAGAAATAGAGTCTTATCCATCAGCATCACTGCACAGGTCAGAGCAGGCAGATGCAGCATATCAATTTGATCTGGGATGCTCTATCAAAAGACCTCAGGAGGGCTTTCACAGAATGATTCCAGTAACTCTGGAAAGCCCCCAGGCTGTTTGAACTGAATAGCAGATGTAGGGATAGAGGATACTCCTCTCAGGTACAGAATGGATCTTCTTCGTTGGAAATGCCACTAGATATTCCAAGGAAGGCAAAGTAAAATTAAGGCTGTCCTTTCCCTTTTTCCTGAGGCTAGAGGATGGAAACTGGGATGCAGGTCTGCAATCAGAAGCATCTTTGCCTTTGACCACAAAGGAAATAGTCACAATCTGGATCACTATTCAGCCTGTGTCTAGAGTCATAGCCTGGAATCTGGAGTAGGAAAAAAATAACTACTTAGAAGAAAACTGTAGTGCTCTCTTTGGTGCTCCTTTTCTTTCCCTAGTACAAAGCGTGAACATTTCGAGATGCTGTATATCTCACTTGATAAAAAGGTGCTTTTAAATTTAAAAAGTATCAAACACATAAGAATACTGCAAAAACTTAACTGTATAAAATTCAGCATAGAAAAAAACAGTGGCCAGACTGTTTTTCTTTTAATAAAAATAAGACAAAATAAATCTAAAATCAATTAACCATCATTAACAGAAACAAGACAACACAAGTCATAGAATCATTAAGGTTGAAAAATATCTTTGAGATCATCCAGTCCAATTGTCAATCCAGGACCATCACCACATTCACCATTAAACCATGTCCTGAAGTGCCATATCCACATGTTTTTGTAGAATACTTCCAGCAATGGTGGCTCCATCACTTCCCTGGGCAGTCTGTTCCAATGCTTTACAACCCTTTCTTTGAAAGACTTTTCCTAATGCTGAATCTAAGCCTCCCCTGGTACAACTTGCAGCCCTTTCCTCTCGTTCTGTCTTGTTACCTGGGAGAAGGGGTAACGAAGATGACCAGACCTGAAGACAGGTGAGATACAAAACATAGAGACGAAAACTCTTTGATTTTGGTAGTGCTATATAAAAACAAGAGTGTGAGCACTGAACCCTAATTTGGTGATGAAAGTAGATTTCCTAAGCTGAAAAGATGGGATCTGCATCCAGTAGGTGGAGTGGGCATCTGTGTGGAAGGGTACATACTCTAGGAAGAAGCAAGGCAGGGAGTACAGAGATGGGTATTGATTTGAAGGGATTCACTAGTACATACATAAAGGTACCTAATTTCTTTTTGGGAGTCCCTGGATAGAAGGATGCACACAGGTGTTGTGTACCATATAACAATAAAACAGGGGGTGTCAATCCTCCTGTACACACACAGCAAAGTTGACAGTCTACTGCCAACAAATCTACTTTAAATTTAACTACATAAAGCAAATTTAGTTTTCTGGATGTCTGATTATCTTACCTATTTATCCACACATATATGTGGACCAGTGCATATTGGCATTATTGCACATTATGCACATTATAGCACCAGTGCATATTTAGCAACCACTGTCTCTTTATGTCTATGTGCAAATCTACATAGGCATGGATAAATGAGAAACATTTATATCTTCTGGCCTTCCTTCCAGTTATGTAACTGTTAAGCAATGTCTTCAGCTAAAACTGTTCTTCTGATCCTACCTCACTTACAGTTTGCGGCACCTTGTTTTCATTATGCTGTAAAATTGAAGCAGTGGAGGAGGAGGGCTGTAAGAAAACCATTTGTTCAATGAAGAGCCCCTCAAAATTGCAAATACATTTTATTGAGCTCTTTTGGTAGAAGCCATGCTCTTCCAAAAAGTTAACAAAGGAAATTTTCTCTCTCTCCCGATGGAATGAAATTTCACTTTTACATACACACAAAGATATCAGAAATAGATGCTTGATTTAGTATAAATATATCCAAAACCAATTAACTGTTGCTCTATGTCATAAATATAATTCTGTTTTTATGAGTGTCACATCTTTTGCTGATTGAGTGCCAAAATCTCTTCTCAACTATTTCACTTCCAAGACAAATTGTCAGTATCCCCAGTGGCATATATTAATTTATAGATGAGCAGGATCTTCATGGGATTACCAGCTGTTCTTCACATTTACATTGTTTGCCAAGATAATCTTTCATAATGTTTTCTTGAACCACTCGATTACATGGTAAAGCCTCTGTAATGACCGGTCCTTGGCTCACCTTGCGCTCCTGTGGAAATACTATTAAAGCATAATCATATGGATTGGAAAAATATACATAAGGATATAAGAGTTGTCTTGGAAATAGTTGGCTCCTTGTACAAGGAACAGCAGGATCTGCACAGGGCTGTATCTCTCTAGCACATTTACCAGTACTGTTGTCAGGATTCTCATGTTAACTCTAGACCAATCTATTGTGTGAAGCACTTCTCATTTGACACATAAATCATGTCCCATATTCCAAGAAGCTTTCCTCGTAAGTGTAAAGGAGAGATGAGACAACATGCATGCAGATTAGAGAGAACAAAGAAGCACCACAGCTGTGCTGGGTTGGTGCGCTGTCCTGCGTGGTGCACAAGTGGCCCAGCTCCCATCTAAGTTTGCAGAAACAGAGTTTTAGAAAGGCTTTAAAAGCAAGATTGTTGCTGCACCCTGGCTGTTTACACAGAATATTCCTAAAGCATGAGGCCCCAACTAAGAGAGATTACAAAGGAACTTCTTAAATCTAGGAATGTGGGGTTGGGGAATAGAGAGATGGAAGGTGAGCGAGTATGCCAAGCAGTGTATATGACAAAAAAGAACAGGCTATTAAGGAAGTTGCAAATGAAAGTAAAGACCTCACATTTAATACAGCAAAAGACAGTGGCATGTCTTGGGGAATGAGAAAATAATATGACTGAAGTGATGGATGAGGAAAATGATCCCTGCAGTAAAGTTTGGTAGATCTGAGTGGCAGGACTACACTCTTTTCTCACAAAGAAGCATTTAGTTCAGTGTCTCTTCTGAATCCAGAGGGATTACTTTTGTGAGTTTGATGCCTTAAGATTTAGCTTTTATATTTCTTACACTCTGTACTGCTTTAGCGTAGCTCTAAAACTCCATATAGGCTGTTAACTCCTGTTCTCACATTCTAGTTAGACATAACAAATCCTCTCTAGGCCTGGACTCAAGGACACCTTGCTGCTCCAGGCCTCAAAGTATGTAAACTAAAGCTCTAAAAGGGGGGACAGACTTAGAGTGAATTACATCATCCTCTAAAACTGTAATTAGACAATTAACCCTGATATGTAAATTAATAAAAACTTATAAAAATGTAAAAAACTCGTGACCCGGGGTCCATCTTAAGTGTAGCCTCTCCTAGAGAAGACTTTTGTCTGCCCGAGATGTGCCTATTGAAGGCCCTTCAATAAATACCCATTTTATTCACTTAATCTTGTCTAGCCTGTGTTGTAGGTAACCTCCATCTCTCAGGCATCAAGTTAAAAGTCTCCTGTGTCAGATAGAGCTCCATGAACTTTAGCGTGCTTCCTATTGAACTGCATTTAGCTGGAGAACTCAGTTTTGGGCAATGCATGTCAAAAAGTGCATAGACCAGAGAAGAGAAATAAAAAATTATCATGGATCTAGAAAATTTTAATTGCAAAGGAAAACTGGATGAAGTAGGACTGTTAATCTAGAAAAAAGTGGGCTGAAACCTGAGAGTAGTTTTCAAATGTATGTCATAATGAGAAGGATAAATCTTTTTTCCACAGCTGAAGAGGACAAGAGGAAATTAATTTAATGTGCAAGAAACTTCAGGCTACACTTTAAAGAATGAAATTTCTCACATTAAAATATAGTGAAACACTGGGTGCACAGTGAGATTGTGGGGTCTCCATCATCAGAGGTCTTCAAAAATAAAGTATACAAACATCTCTCAGAAGTGACATAGATCTACCTGATCCTACACTGTCACCAAGGAAATGAAATACAGTTTACAGGAATTCTTTAAAGCCTTTTTTTTCATCTCTTGCGCTATTAACCTTCAAATAACCAGTTTATAACATGTAATACAAGGTATTCTTTATAACTTCATCAGTACAATGAGATTTAGATCATCAAATTTTACTTCTGTAACCTCACTTAAAATACTGTTTCACGAGTCCAAACACTGTGCTGTGCTTTTTCAAGTGTCTTTTACTGATGAAAATAAGAGTCAGTTAGAAAGCTGAGGCCTGAAATGGATCATTACTCTTCAGGTTTTGCTTTACAACTACTTCACACACTGACACTGGGAGAAGCGGTACAGAAGTTTTTCTTGCATTAAGGTAAACAGTAAAGGTATAGTCCCTGGAGCTGTGACAGGATGGGATAAGCAAGGAAAAGACTGTTACCTGGGATCAGTTTTGTCCCAAAGAGTAAAATGAAAAAACTCTCCAGCAAGATGAACCATTATCATAGTAACAGTTGCTGGTTCAGAATTATCATGTTTCCTATAAATCAAGCCAAAAAACATAAACGATTGTATTTTAATTTGAAAATAACTTTTAAAAAGCCCAAAGACTACCTGGTTCCCAGTATGTGATGTTCTTAAATAACTATGGCTACACTTAAAACAGAAATTTGATATTTCTTATTTCTTCAAATGTGGCTTTACATTCAAGTTCTGCGGGCACTGTAATATTTTCAAGAAATTTAAGTTTCCTGGACAGTTGGAAGTGATTAACCTTTATGATACTTTGAGATTTTAGTGGGGTTGAGGGACTACAAAAAGCAAATACCAAAGGACTCAAATTTGGAAAACACTATTCCCATTCATGTCACCAAACTCACTACAGACACTTGAAAAGCAATGATTAAAAATAGCTAGACTAGATGCATGTGTGTCAAGCTGCAAGTGTTCCCAGAGGGTAATCACACAGATGTCCAAGCTCACACAACGGAAATTACAAGGCAGGGTGCCTGCCACTAAAGAGACATTTTTCCTTCACACAGAAAATGGTAGACAGTCTTCAGAAAAATGCGGAGGCCTTGTTCACACAGATTAAACGTTCCAGTCCCTGAGGGTCCTTATTCTAGCAAGAACTGTGAGATAAATAAAGACAGAGTATCTGAAAAGAAACAATTCTTCCAAATAAACCAAAACAGTATTATTGGAAATCTATATATAAACAAATCGCAACTGAGGTCAGGATGCTGCTTTTAGTTCCCATGCCAAATCTTCCAAAATCAACATTGTGGTTTGGCTGTATGTTATCAATAACTCCTTGCCATGCATTCATCTGACATGACTCACTGACACTCCGCTTCCTTCCTGCACTTCCTTTGACTCTCAAACATAGCTCTGTATTCAAACTTAATTAGTACTGATGTCACACACCGGCCCCTCGCAGCAGCATCGAGTCGAGCCCTGCGCTCACACAGGCAGAAGCTGACAGTAGGTATGGCCACGCACACTGGTAATGTGCCTGGCTTTGAGAGCCTGCCAGGGATACAGGAAAAGCATCAAATTATTGAAATCTGAATTTTAAAATCAATATTAATGCTGGGTAAATGTAAGTGTCAGAATGAATCTCTCTGCCCCGTGTGCAAATACATGAATGCAGCTGAGGAGCCAGGCCATATGGCTCAGGCAGCTCAGCATTTACACTGCTAATCTGTACAGCAATAATCGTTAGCTTTTAAACTTTCTCACTTTAATCATGAGCACGACACATTTTTTGTGGTTTTAAGAACTTCCGATTATGATCCAAATAGAAGTTTTATATAATTTATTTGAAAAACCAGAAGACATCCAGGAAAGTTTGTTGGGAGACCAGACAACACAGGATGTACTATCTCTGCCAGTCTATGAATTTCATTATTTTGGCAGGCAGGCAATACTAAGCTGCAGCTGAGGGAAAAAAAAAAAAAAAAAGAAAGAGTACGAATAGCAAGTTACTGCTGAAGATGTCAATGCAAAGCAGTTGCTTTAAGGGAAAAGGAAGGCTACACTTTCTGAATACTGACTTCCAAGCTACTTTGTTGAATGTATGTTGTTATTTGGAACAACTATTTATTCCAGACATGTTTGCCAGAGAAGTATGGCAAACATTAAGTATAATATAAAAACAAACAAAAAAGCTGCTTCGCAATTTCTGTTTCCGGAGACAGCTTTGAACTGACTTTGCTACTGCTAAATGTTTTATACCAAAAGCTTTTTAGGTTCATAATTCTTCACAAACACTAAGTAAAAATAGACATCTGCCCTTGAGTCTTAAGCCAACATAAAATATTTACAAGGATGGCATGACAACCAGCATGCTTCGGTTTCTGTAAGAAGTTGGAATTCCCCTGATAAGTGGAGGTTCTGTGAAGTGTTATCACACTATTTATATCAAGTGTTATAAATGAAATTCTTATGCTGAGGTACATGTATCCAAAGAAAATACAGCCTACTTAAACAAAGAAAATACAGTCTACTTAAACAATATTTTTGCTCTTGATTTTTACACAAATTAGCTTTTTCATCCGCCAGCAAGTTTTTTGATTATTCTGCAATTATTTCTAATTTCTCTGAAGCAGTACATTAACTAAACAGAAATAAATTCTTTTCCACTGTGAATAAACTGACTCCATATCTATGAAATCATTTTCACTGGAGTTAAAATGTGAAGGACTCCTGTTCTGAGTTTCCTGAGGGATGAGGGGGACCTCAGTGGTGACTCATGACCATGTCACAGACAAAGTACAGAGATCAGATCCATACAGATCCTTGTGAAGCAATATTGGATGTCTGCGTTATGTATTCCTACTTCCTAATCACACAAGAGCATGGTGCAGAGACACCCCAGTGACTCTGGGTGATGTTAGCCAAATAAAGTCAGGTTTTTAACCTTACTCTCAGTCCTGATCTGTCTTCATATTCAATGAAGAATAGGGTTGCAGAATGGACGTGATGGCAATCACGGAAGAAGTAAAATTATAAAGAAGATATACAGTAGAGCAGAAAGAGATTTTAGTGAAGAGATGAAACGAGACACAATACATTATCCATATACTCCAGTGAGGGATCGATCAATTATCTAAAAGCTGGGAACCTATGGTCTAGGTGCTTGCCATGCTGCTGAACTTTCCCCCAGGCACTGTGCTCTGAGGCCTTGAAGATATTCCTGTAGAAGAACTCCTGCAAAGCTCCATGGGAACAAATATATCCCCAGACCTGCAAGACTAGAACTAGTCTTCATTTCCACAGTGTCTTCTTAAACGATGTTGACAACATTGTTCTCAAATATTCAAGTAGCCACAATTTTGCTGCTTTCCCATTACATGCAAAGCAATTTTAAGCTGAAAGTGTATGTCTTAAATTATTAGTCTGAACAGTGAGCCTATACTGTAGCAATGATTTGCAACACACTTGCAGAGAACCTTCAGAGGAGCAGTTAATGATAGGATGTTGTGTAACATCAATATACTCACTCAAAAGCTATGAATGAAACAAAACAAACATGCCACAACTAAAACAAACGTCTTCTTGGGAGGTAAAACAAAACAAAACAAAACAAAATTACAATCTTCAACAATAAAAACCATTATGCCTGAAAAATCCCTGATCTATCTTTTGTCTTTCAATATGCGAAGTTCATCAAGAGTTCCTCGGATAAGGTGAGCTAAACAGAGAAAATATACGCCTTCACCAGCCATCAGTAGAGTTGCTGCATTCTTCAAAGCTCTTGCAATTTTGTGTCAAAGTCTGGTGGAGCTTACTGTGCGGAAGGACTTTCAGGGACTGAATTGCCTCCAGTAAGCCACCGTGCCTTATGCTTTACCTGTGCATCCCCCAAAATCCCAGTGTCCACTGTCTGGCTACATCCATCCCTGAAATTGAGATTTTGATCTACTGTATGCTTTGCTGAGAAGTCGGTTTTGATCTCCACAATGTGAGATTCAGGGCATTAGTTTTCAATATAAAAAGCAGCATAACAGCACATTGGCAAAATGTCAGGTAAATACATAGGCTCATTCCCACATTGTGCAGCATTATCATCGGGAGAAGTCTGGAGGGAGGAAACGCTGAGAAAGGAAATGCAGAACCAGAAGTCATTATGGGCATAACTCATATACAAGACAAAGCAAAGTGTTTATTCTAAAAATTATTTAAAGTGAGATATGCCTGAACACATAATTTCCTCAGGGGTGTCTCTGGCAAGCACTTAAAACATCCGTGCTCCTGGGATAAAGTTTTTTGAAGATAAAATGCTACCATATTGATTAGCATGAGAAGGACAATAATTGATTTTCAAAAGTACATGATTTCTGGAAGTTCAAGCTAGTCAAGGAAAGTGGTACCATATGCCAAATGTGATGGACACTGCTGGGGATCTGGTCTTGTCTCTTAGGATTCCGTTAGAATTTAACAGGAGTAGAGTTAGTGAGAAAATACTAATTATTTAGTAATTTTGAGTCATTTACTGCCGGAAAAACAAAACCAAACCAGCAGATTGCAAACAAAGCCCTAAATCCCAGGCCATCTTTACTTTGGTTGCTTTTCTTCTCCTGCATGTGTGACGCATGAACTGCGCAACTCTGAATAGTTTAAATAATTCAGGAATCAGAACCTGTCTTTCCCATCCTTAACAGCAACTCAGTCTTGTTCTGGATCCTGCCAGAAGGAAGGCCCACATGGGGCCTTCTCCTCACATAGCTCCCCTCATAGCTCCCTGGGAGTCTCAATGAAGGCAAATCTGCCAGGTATGGGGCACACACCTTCCGACAGGGCCACTTCATCATTCCTAGCAATCACTGCACTTATTTATACCTAATGTGTCTATGGCTCATCCTCAGTTAATTTCACTGTATTGTTACCTCTAAGGCTTCCAAAATTCCTACACAGGTTACATCTTTACTGGCTGTCACTCTAAAACTCAACCTTTTTCATACCTGAGGAGTCGTGCAAATTGTTTTTCCCAGCCCACCTTCCACATGTGCATCCTGCAGTGGATGCAGGAGCTGAACATGAGGCTGATGATATGGAAAATCTAATTGTATAATTATAGCCACCTTAAAGGGAAAGCCAAACTTTCATATGCCTAAGGGGAGTGGTTTAACAAATTTATATGCAGATGGAAGCATATCAAGAGTAAACAGCCAGTCATTCACAGAATAAATATTCCCATAATAAGTGCATAACAAGGAGCGATGGTAGAGCATGCAAAGCAGATGGCTGATCTGTGGAACTAAATGTGTGGGTCCCAGCAGCCTCATTTATGCTTGCACTTTCCCTTTTTTAGACTCTAAAGAATGATAATAACAAAACAAGCAATAAAAATAAAACACTGCCTCTTCTCCTCCCCTTGCCCCCCCCAAAACAAAATAAAAAAAACACCCCAGCCAAAACCAAAAAGAGAAAGAACAGGTCATTCCAGGAGATGAACTTCTGATCCAATGAATGAGAACTGCCAGATGATACACACTGGAAATCAGGATGTCCTGGGACTTGCTGTGTTGAAATGCCTACCACAAATGTGTACCTGTCAGTCAGACTGAGGGAACTGTCACACTGGGGGAACTGACCCTCAGCTGTGTGCTCCAGCCAAGTGAGGGATCTTCTTAGCCGCCAGACTTTCCTTTGCAAATGCAACCTTTGCAGACAGTGCTGGGTATAAACTGGGAGGCTCCTGGCTGTCAACCATGTTATTAGGTTGCTGAGTCACTAAAAAGTGTAACCACACAGATACACAATACCTTACTGTATTGTAAGTTTGAAGGAGCAAATAGTATTGCAAATAATGGCATTTTGTATATTCTGGGTTAGGTAGGAAGAAGCAAAGCAAGTGTTTATGGGAGTACACAGGAGAGTCCTGCACATCACGGAAGACAATCTTGTGCCTGA
The DNA here is from genome assembly GCA_013400735.1 of Pomatostomus ruficeps. NCBI lineage: Eukaryota > Metazoa > Chordata > Aves > Passeriformes > Timaliidae > Pomatostomus > Pomatostomus ruficeps. The sequence continues at coordinate 17,810 of VYZT01003360.1, forward strand.
CGGTACAAGACTGAAGATCAAAAGACCTGGGTGATCCTTTCAGTACTGTGAGAGACCTCATGGAAGATGCTGGGCAACCACTTGCATTCTGACCTTCTGCCTTCCAGCTGCAAAATGAAGACATCAAAGACCACAAGTGTCCTTCTTATGTCTGAAAACTTTAATACTGCAATTCACCTCTTTGCATGTGGGTGTCTTTCTCCTGACAAAGAAAGCAGGGAATGTGAACATTCCAGAATCAGATTAAATGTATTATTACAGAAATGCCTGTCAAGAAACACTGGGTGTGAACTCAGTCATGCCCACAGAATGCTTTCAGGTCCCTATACTAAAACCCTAATCATCATCAGTTTATAGTTGAAAAGGTTTCTTATCTGCTTATGTCAAACCTACATTTAAAAAGCAGGTCAGGGTACACATTTCAGTGTTTTGTCCTCTTATTTATTTCATGGGGATTTTTCAAAGCTGTAGAAAATTTACAGTTTAGTTTGCCGTAAAATTTGTTTTCAGCAAACCCTCTCTTCAAATTACTGAGTATTTTAAATGTGCCATATGGTACATAATTTTAGTTTCCCACATAATTTTTGTTTACCCCATAATGACCTTGATGTATTCAGAGCTGGAGAATGTCTGATACCAGTAGTTGATTTAAGAGCTTGAGGAGGCCTTTATAACATTATTTTTAGTATCCTAGATTATTACATGTCTTAAAGGGAAAAAACCCTACCACAGGCTTGTTTGGTATAAGCATGTCTACCATTCACATACATTTTCTATCAATGTGGTTTGATATCAAGATTGGCCCAGATGACTTTATTGTGAGGAGAATCTGGACCTACTCTAGTCCTTACTGCAGATTTTTGGTTTAATCTGAGATCATGCATTAAGTCTTGGAATTCATCTCTAGTGTTGAACCTTATGAACCTCTGATATTGTGAAAAAAATTAATCTTGAACTTCAACCACTATGGGCTGTATTTCAAATGATCTAGAAATTATGGATATTTAATGGATATTACAGATATTTCTCAGAAAAGATCATATCATGTTTATACCTGCTGTGAATAAAGCAGAAGTACTTCCTCTGAGAGCACTCCCCAAGAAGCCCACCCAAACTAGGGGTGTACACTCCCGGGAGACCACCACTTCAGCCACTGTGAGAAAGCTTGAGTTACTTCCTCTGCAATCACCTTTGTAAGATTCCCCACTAAAGATCAATCTTGTCCAATAGGCAGCGAATGGGTGGGCAGTTTGGCCACAAACTTCGAAAGGAGCTACAACAGAAAAAAAATTCACTGTCCCAATGTACTTTGTGTCAGACAATCAACAAAACCCACCATACTCCCATTTGCCAGGTCCTAAGAGAATGGCATTGCAGGAGGACAGTATGTGACACATGCCAGCCAAGAGGAACGGAGCCAAAGGTATGATGCAGACTAGTCAGAACTCTGGGGAGCAGAAAAACATTTTGCTTCCCCAAGAGACACAAGCTATTTTTGTTGATGGGATTTCAATCAGTTCCTAGGAGCTGGAACTCCACATCACAGAGGCATACACAGCTGGACAGTTAGGCACCAAAATCTATCTCTGTCAATGTGAAAGGCCACCCAGTAGAACATGACAAGTATACTCAAGTGAAATGTCTTAAGGAGCCCTCTCAAAGAGGTGCATATAAAAAACCAGTGGTTAGCAGACAAAGTCATTCTTCTGATATGTCTTAATAAAAATATACCCTGAGGAGAGAAATGCCAATAAATCGACTCAGAGCTACCTACTGCCCAAAACTCCTGAAGACACTGTAACAAAAGGAAGCTCCTCAATTAAGCAAAGTCAACAACTGTGCAGGCCTCTGTCAGCGAAGAATCAGACAATCCTGACCCTGGGTTGAATCCCTGCTGTGATACAAAGACTCAAAGGCAAGTCCTTGGTGAAACTTCAGAAGGCAACACTTAAAGAAAGCAGGCAAGAAATCCTTGAGGCTTTGGTACAGGTACAGCTACAGGATTAAAACTCATTATAACCATTTCTTGCCAAAACTTCTTTTTCTTTTCTTTAGTCCTAGTCCCACAAGGGGCTAGGACTAGGGTGAACAAGAGACCCTTAATCACCCAAATCAGGTTCCCTGTTTAAAGAGTTCATTAAAAACTAAGGGTAGAATTATACATTTTACACTTTGAGTTTGTGAGTTGTTTAAACTCTCACTAAATTCACTGTGCAGACTGACTGACTGGCCCAGTGCAATGCAGAAAGACAGTCTGTAAGAATGCAAGGATTTGCATCTCAAAATGCTCCAGCTGTACAGTCCAGGATCACCACTGTCTAGAAAGACAGTGATGTCTGACATCAAAGCTCAGTTGTGTTAGGATTGCACTGCCTGAGCAAAGAGCAAGGAATGATTTACAGAGCCATGGCTATAGATAGACATCTCATTAGGCAGATTATCTGAGTTGAAATTTCAAGAATCTTTAGTAAACTATTTTTATACATGAATCAAGGACGACTCCATAAAAAAACGCCAGCAATCAAAAGAGGTCAAGGCTTTGGATTTCACACTGCATCCTGAGCTGATGTGTCAGCAGAGTGATGCTGTGCACTGCTGGGAGCAGCTCCCTCCCCACGCTGATGCAGAGGGAAGAGTGCCACCTGCTGAGGTCCTGCCAGCCTTTCTGTATTAGTCCTCTCATCATCTCTGTCGCTCTGACCACATCCCACCCTCCTCTCACCCTCCTCTGCCTGGGTGGTATTCCAGATTGCTCCCAGGTACCATGCGCCTTCCATCAACAGAGCTTCCTGCTGTGCTGGAGTTAGTGAAGGGAGTGAGGAGGCATTCAGTCTAGGAAGTTAAAAGAGAATAGGATTCCCTTTTCACCTGAACCAGGCTGCAAATCTGCTGGGAACCAGTCTGGCAGGAACTGTGTTTTGATGAATTTTCTATTTATCTGTACAGGAATCCTTTGCTGAGTAGGCACAACCATGGATTAATTTTAGTAAATTTACACAAACAAACTGAAACATGTTAGGATACTCTAGGAATAAGGACAAACAGGCTACAGGAATTAATACCATTACTGGAACTGTGACTTTTGCAACCACGATTGCAGAGAATATGAAAGGGAACATAAAGGATAACATCCACTTCAGTGTCTGTGCAACTCGCTAGTCCCATGGGCATTACAGAGAGTCCAGATTCTGCTACAGCTTCAGCTGCTGAAAGTCTTTCTGGTATTTTTTCCAGATGAACTTGTGAGACGTGTAACTAGCTCTGAACATGCTCAAATTAATATTTAGTGTGCAGGTTGAGACACTAGATGGAACAAGGAGTCTGGAAACCAGGACCTACAAGAAAAGATGAAACAGATTGACCTGCAGAGGGAAGGCAAAAGGCAAAGAACAAGAACCCAACTTGTTCTGCATACTGATGATGAACACAAGAAGATATTTTACACTAAGAAAGTACAGTAAAACTTTCTAATGATCAGTGGGATACTGAAACATATCATTTGAACAGGCTCTATAGTCTGTCAGTGGGGGTCTTAAAAAAGATGCTGGACAAATTTACATCAGGGTGACATAGGTATAGGTTATTCTGATATGGTAAAGGGGAATACCCTAGAAGTCCTCTTGAGGTCTCTCAGACTGTAGGTTGCTCCAGTTCCGCTCTGAGGCTGCACTAACTCTGTTTCAGTGCAGACTCACAGTGCTAGATGCAAACTCCAGTTTATTAGCTCAAGTTTTAAGACATGCAAGTCCTTCTGGAAATTTTCAGTTCAATTTTCAGCCTGATGGCTAACCCAAAACATTCTCAAGCTTTAATTGAGTGGTTCATCTGAAAATTTGTATTAGGACATTTTGCAATAAAGAAACTTCAGCCACTTTAATTTCTGAGCACTTTGGTATTGTATCAAATGATTAGTCATTGTAAATTTTAATGCAATGCACACAATACAGATTTAAAGAAGGTCATCATTATGACACTTGAGTGTTTCAGATAACACATGACCTTTCTCCTAGAGTAGATTATCAGCAAACCCCACCTAAGAATTCATCTCAAAATCACTGCTTTATCACTCTGTGTTCAGTTCTGGGAATTTACAAAATAAAGGCCATATGAGTGGTAGCAAGATAGAAAACTACACCAAACAATTTTTCTGAAGTTGTACTTCCCTTGTGTAAGTGCACATCACTTTCACAAAGGGCTACATACATCCCAGGACAAGGGGGTGGCAGCTGGGCAAAGCGGCCTCCTCCCAGTAAAAGCACAAGAAAAAGTTGTACCTTGAGAGGGATTATCTCTGTTAGAGATGCACAGTTTGTTCCATTCATTTGCATAAAAAATCCTCTCTCTGTACATTGTGCCAGACTCTGTCTCTGGTGTTTTACAGATGGAAGTTCCTTCTTTCTCAGCGTGGGAAACAGGCAAGAGCAGCCTACAGGCTCTCCAGAGTACAAAGAGCCAGAGGCTGGTATTATGAGAGACCTTTGCACCACTGCTTAAGTGGGACCAGGGGTCTGACTCTGCCCGAGCCCTGAAATGCCACAGAAGCACTTTGTCAGCATAGGCAGGACACATTATTAATTATACATCTCTGGTAATATTTGAATCCCTTTGCTTTGCTCTTGCTGTGAACAACAATTGTAAAAGTCAAAGGCTCCATCTCAATCATGCGCTGTCTGATCAACATGCGAAATAGCCGGGAAAACCCTGCCTGATTAAAAATTACAGAAGTACTAAAACAGAGGCCAAGATGAAGAAAATGAGTAATAGCTACTCTCTAGAAGAGGAATTATGATAAAACTATACACATAGAACATATTCACTCTTTTTTTCTTCATGCTGTTGTAACAAATATATCACAGGGCCAGAAGAAAGAAAATGTAAAGCCCTGACCAGATGGGAAGACAGGTAAGGTAAGACTGTACATACTTCCCTGAAGAAAACTGTGCTCAACCAATCCCACAAACAAAAATACAAGAGACAGCCTCGTAAGGTTGAATCCAGCACATTCCTGCCATTCTCATCCATGGGAACTGGTGTACTCTGTCATCTGTTCTTTCCTGTGGCTGCTATAAAACACAGTAGAAAATTGCACTGTCATCCGATTATATAAACCGTGTGTTGTATCTAAAACCATGAACCCTGGGGATGGTATAAAACATGCAAAGAGAAGAAAAGAGAGAGAAATTGTTTCCCTTTTGCACTTCACTGACTATAAAGTTAACTGCATGCAAGTGAGGTTCTCTATATTTGCATAGACATGGCATAATTTACTGGTACAATTCCAAATCACCTCCTGTTAAGCATATATAGAGATTCTTATTTTCACAACTTGAATCTCATATCTACGGACAAAGAGGCAGGACATTTCAGTTCGTCTTGAAAAGCAATGCATTTCTAAGGCTGTGTGCTAACACTGAAATGTAAGTCAGTAAATTTAGTGTTTAGCAAGACTGCACTATTATGAAATGAAATTGTGTTCCTGCAAACAGTCAGTGTTATCAGAAACACAACACTGAAGTGTTTCTGCAAAAGAATTCAGTCAGAAGATCTGAAAATTAACGTAACAACAAAAGTCATTCTAGAATATTTCAATTTACATATGATAAATATGTCTATGAAAGTAAAGTAGCATACGTAGGATTAATTTGGGATGTATATACTAATTAATCAATGCCAGCCTGCAGCTCTTATTTTGTCACTACAGCTGGACCTAGATGGCAAATCTCACTGTGTGAGCTTGGGACAGTTATAATGAGAAAGGGATTGGGCTGGCTCAGAAAAGTGCTCACTCAATAAATTTTGCTGGCAGTCTCTGCTCATGGGGTTTTGGCAAAATCACCACCAAGCCCAGCTGCTCTGCTGCTGCTGCCATCCTTGGTGGACCTGCTGGCTGCTCTTGCAGAGGTGGGTGACCTCTATTTCCCAACTGCTCCTGTGGTTTTTCCCTTGTGCAAAGCTTTTCTTGCAATATAAACAGACATTATCGGTCTGAACTACATAAATAGCCATGTAATGCTGAGCAATAAAAATAACCAATTCTAGTCTCCTCCTGATACAGATTTGGACTTCATATACCTTTTGAACTACATTAAATGAACTTTACTCCAAAATGAGTTGGAAACTTCAGTTTTACTTTACACTGTATACCAAAAAATGCATATAAATTATCTTGTCTACATCCATCTGAGAATAATTAAATATCCTTAAATTATTGTTCAATGGTGTTTTATAAGACAGCTCTTTTCTTTCTTACATGGATAACTCAATGAGTTTTAAAAATAAAATACACAAAGCATGTCCCTAGCCTCCAGGTAATCCTTATGAATACTAAATTAAAATAATGAATTTGATGCAAAATACTGTGTTAAAAGGATACCATTAACATAGTTTTAAATTAAATAATTATTTTCATAGATCAAGTAATTTATCCATAGCAGTTCAAAGTAATTTTAAATGCTGCATAGTTTCATTAGGATTATCATTGTCAGCTGATGACAGTGTTTTTGTCAGAAAAAAAATGAAACCGAGAAATTAATTAAGAAAAAAACCTTGTATTGGGTCTGGCTGAGATGGAGTTAATTTTCCCCATAGCAGCCCTCAATAGGCAGTGCTTTGTATCTAGAAGGGTGTTGATACCATGCCAGTGTTTTGGCTACTGCTGAGCAGCCCTTGAACAACACCGAGGCTCCCTGTCCAACCCTAACCCCTGACTCTCAAAGACCAGTGGGCTGGGGATAGACAAGATCTTGGGAGGGGACACAGCTGGGACAGCTGACCCAAGCTTGCCAAAGGGTCATAATCCATACCATATGATGTCTGCTCAGCAATAAAAGCTAAGAGAAAAAAGGAGGAAGCAGGGAAGAGCCTTTGTTATGACATCTGTCTTCCAAAGCAACTATTATATGTGCTGAACCCCTGCTTTCCAGGGTGAACATTGCCCGCTAATGGGAAGTGGAGAATAAATAGTTTGCTTTCTTTTGCTTCTGGATGTAGAACCTTTTATTTTGCTTTATTAAACAGCCTTTATCTTGACCCACAAGATATTTTTCATCTAATTTCTCCACTAAAGGAGCTGACTTTTGGAAGGAGGGAACAAAGACAAAAGAGAAGAGAAGGGGCTATGTTGGGCTCTTATGTTTGCAACCAGTCCTTGCTAGCAGCAGACTTTGGCCAGAGTGCTGTCAAGTGCACTGGAAACAAAGTGGATGAGAAAGCCTGGAGTATTATAGATATTGGAATATACAGCTCTCAGGAAGGAAGGGAGGCATCTGCCCTTCACTCCCCATTAGTGATTTTCATTAGAGTTAGTCCAAGTTTTTCCCGGGCAATGAATTCTTTTACTACCAAGAAACTACTTAGTCTTAAAGCAGGGAAGATTCTGTCTTCCAGGAGCACTTGGTCATGTCAGAAATGACTGCAGGTCTAGAGTTCTCCTGGGAAAGAAGGGTGTCTCCATGTCCTCATTGTGCAGGCAGAGCAGAGGAAGAACAGGAAGGCAGTTATCTTGGTCAGAGGCAAGAAAATCCAGCATAATGGGATACAGATGGAAGTGGAGTGGGTCACCTTACCCAACTACTTCAGCATGCCTCTGTCCCAGTGGGATACTGGTTGGATTAAGTACTGGATGCAAGAAGGAAAAGTATGCAAAAACAAGATTTCAAGCTACCTGCATCTGTACTGGAGAGCTATTTTGTTGACATAATTAATAGCAACATTAAGGATAAAGAGGAAAGCAAAGGACACACTTTGAAATTTGTTTTTCCAAGAATGGGAACAATTTGAGTTAGCACTCTATGAGGAAGGATGGTCTGGTAAGCAAAAACAGAGACTGTATATAGATCCTGCTCTTGACCATGTTGCAACCAATCAGTTGATTTTGAGACTTTGAGAAAGTCAGTGAAAATTTGATTTCTGCAAAAACTTCTGTACCTCTTCTGCATGAGCTATGCTACTTTTACAAGTACATTTAGTTGAAGTATAGACATCTTCAGATCCAACATAGCCAAATAACTGTGTTTTCAAACACACCATCTCTTTGAGGAAATGAAGCATTAAATACTATGTCATTCAGGTCTAGGCTTCTTACTTCATCTTCTTGCACTTTGTGGGTCATACAGTGTAGCCCAAACCCAGGATGGGCATAAGAAATCTTTGCCCAGAGATTGCACAAGTATTCTTGGGGCTTTACTATCAACTTTTTTAATGGGGGGCAAGGTCAGAGGAAAGCATGATCTGCCTAATCTTCACCTTGGGAAACACACCCTACTACACAATGAATATAATTGATGCTATAAATTGTACTGTGAACTGATAAATTTATGACTGTATCCAGGAGTGACAGCGCATGAAACTTATTTCAGAGTCAGGTTTAGGCACTTCTAATCTCAGATATAAAATTAACACTACTTACATATTTTGTGGAGAAATGAACGATGAGCTCAAGGCTTGTAAATAACTTAAGATCCTCAAAATCCCAAAGAGTGCTAGCGAAAGTACAAACTGTTATGAGTTGCCACATGATAACCTTTTCTGCCCTGGATGTTGGAGCTATCTGATAAAAGGCTTGTCACGCATGCTCACTGATGGAATAATCTCTGATCCCTGGTGATGCAGGTTCAGCAATATTGAACAAAGTAGCACATGAGAAACAATGATTCTGACTTTGCTTCAGCTGTTTTTACTTTTTAGTTTGTCTGCCTCAAACAATGTCAGAGGGTCAGACAGAGATAATGACTATTATAGCCATAGATTACTGCCTTATTAGTTTTGTATTTATAAACAATGTCAGAAGATATTGGACATCTCTGGAAACTCTGACCTAAACTCTGAAACACTATTTATAGCATCAACTAGCATTTCTCGGAAAAAACAAATCTTAAAGGAATCATAAACACTTCAGTCATGTAGGCTACAAGGCAGTGCATTTTCTGAATCAAGTGGCTTAGCACAGATAAACTACAGTTCACAAACAGTTTAAACTACCAGAAGTTGGCACTGATGTGAAAGAAGCAGTTTGCCCTGCCTCATCTCCAGCCACTCTGACCCTCTCCTGCACCAGTCTACACAATCAGGTCTAAGCAGTGAATCAGACCAAGAATCCAGACTAAAACAAGCCCCAATATTGTGAAATAATTAATTATAGCCCTATTGATTTAATATGCTCAAGCCATTTGTTGTCCTGGTTTTTCAAAGACAGGTATTTGCTAAAGAAGGCAGAAACCTCCTTTAGAATAGGAGAATGTAACCCCCTTCCCTCCGAATTGGCAAAAGTTTGAAATCAAGGAGCTTTCAGGCAATGGTATGAGAAAAGAGGAATAACAGTCCTTTACTAATATATTTTATGTATATATATATAATAGGACAGACAAAACAACAACAATAGTAACCACAACAAATAAGAACACACAAACCCACGGACAGTCTCTTCCGCTTTGTTGGCAATTCCCCTTTGATGAAGTCACAGTCACAGCTGGCAGGGGCACTGGTACTCCTGGTGCGCAGGGAGGGTGCGATGACTCCCCTGAGAGGGGAAGAAAGGGGCTCGGGAACCCTGAGTTTCCTTCCCTCGAGACACTGGAGCGGGCGATGGAGAGTTGGTAGAAAACACGCAGCTTTGATGCAGTCCCGGTCACAGCCAGTTGGGGAGCAAGGATGGAAGCACCCAGTTGGAGACAGAAGCCTGCAGTGGTGGCAGATCCTCCCTAGAGCTCCAGCAGCCTCCGTCTCTCTCCTCTGGATGTCCAGCAGCGAAGAAGAGTGCCCTTCAGCTCTGCTTGGCTCTCTTTTAACTTGTCCCCAGTCCCAGTAGCCCTGCCCCTCTCCGAGGGGAAACAATCCCAGCTATCAGGGAGTCCAGATAAGGGCTAGCCAGCCGCACCCATCTCAGAGTCACCTCTTTGTCCCATCTTAATCACCCCCCATTATGGCTTTCCAGTAACTAATCACTTGCCCATTATCACCTCCCAGCACCTTGAATGGGGAAAAATTCCAAGACAGAGAGACAAACAAAAAAAGGTATCCCAAACCCTGACATTTGTCAAACTAAAGCATAAAGAAACTGTGCTCCTCGAGTCTACTCAAAAAGAAAACAAAAAAGCAGACTTACAACAGAAAAAGGAAAAAGCCCTTGTTAGCAATAGATGAAGTTTTGTTTCCTTGCTCATTCACAGATTGCATTATGCAGAGGATACTGTGGTACCTTCAAGAGGTAGAGGGTGTTTACTGATGGGTTTTTCACACCACCTGGTGTTAGACTCCTAAGTTAAACTATCAAAGTTTCCTCTGCTCAGAGAATAGAGAGGCAGGCACTGTCCATCAAATGCCAGATTGTAATTTATATGCCCTGGGAGGGATTTAGCTTATCCAGCTCTAAGCACTGCTTGGGCAGTCACTTCTTCAAATATGTGATCAGCAACATCATCACTTTGGGGCAAAAGCACTTCAACAAGAGAGCTACATTCAGGCAACTACTTCAAGGCAAGGTGTATCTTGCTGTAGATGGGCTTTTTTTCTCCATTAATGGAAGCTCTAGAATATAGACCTGGATTTACAAATGCCAACAACTGTCAGGTGAAACTTTGCTGTTTGTCTCTCAGGCACCTGGCTTCCCTGCCACCTTAGGTACATACTTCCTTTAGTACCTCACAAAGAAAGTTTCAGTGAAGCAACCATGGAGGGGGGGAAGGACCGGAGACACCAGCCCTAAATCCATGATTTGCTTTTTTATTCTACCAAAATGCTGTAAGAAGTGCCAGTCATACCAACAGCATACCTACTGTGACAAGTTTGCCAAAGGACCCATCATTGTACCTTTTAGGCTGTTGGCCTGGTTGGTATCCATGAAAGTGTGCAGCTAACGTAACTACCTTTTATTGGGGATTGAACAACTGTGTCCTGCCTGATCTCTGCATACTATTCCTGAATTGAAGCATCCCTGCTATTTCTAGAGCTGGTCTCCTCTGTTATATTTGCTAATCTCAATAATTTATGGAGTATTTGTTTCTTTAAATGTCTTGGGTATATGAGCTCCTGGGGAGTTGAGACAGGTAAGTTCTTTTGGACCTCCTGACTCACAAAAAATTGGAAGAGAAGAAAAAGGGGATCATCAAAATACAAGAGGTCTGATTTATCTCTGTGTCACTCCCAAGTTATGTATTATACCACCTGGATCATGGGAGTTAAACAGATGCAGCCTGAGTGTGCAATGGAAGGAATTAGACCTTTTGTCATTTGGACCCATCCCCTTTAATAAAAGCAACTTCAATATGCCCTTATTAAAAAAATGTGGAAAAGTCTGTATCTTAAGGAATAAGCAGTGAAAATCTGTGTATTGGAGAGCTATGACAGACTCATGTAGACTGCATGCTTGGAGTTAGACATAGCATTATTTGAATTTGCATGAAAAAGAGCACCAAAAGCAGTACTTTGAAGGAAGTAGAATGATCAGCTCTCCTGAATGACACTTGCAAACACCAGTTTCGACATTTATTCCCAATTTAAAGCACTGTCCAATTAAAAACCAGCTCACTAATTTCTCAAGAAATTTTTGCCTTCACTATGTTTCTAGACTCACTGGAGCACTAAGAAATATTTGTACTTCTGGTCTTACTCCAGTACTACAAAACTGAATGATACAATGAATGAACTGTAATGATGACAAGTCATAGAACTGCTTTTTATTGTACTAGTATTTCCTGATTTTCAACAAAAAGAGAAAAGCAGAATTCAGAAAAGAAAAAAAAAAACAAACCCCAAAACTTACTTTCTCTGCCTTTCCTTCCACACACCGCAACCAAACAACCGTATTACTGTAACATCACTTGGAAAATATTTACATAGTACCAGTGGGAAGGCAGTTAAACTATGATACTTGTACATGCCTGAACATTCAGCCAAGGTAAAAAACAAATAAAGTTGGCAAGTTTCTTTTTAATTAATTCTGTTATCTATTCTGACTAGAACAAGCGACAAATCAGAACAAATGTTCGTGCTTTTGCAGAAATGGAAAATAGCAAACTTATTTTCCAAGGAAAGGAAATAGCTAGTGGGAAGACAATAATGTTTTCAATTAGCAAGCAAGTGGAGCCAACCTTCAAATTTCCTTTTCAGTACACAGGAGCAGGTTCATTTAATGAAACAGAATTTTTATAGTGGCATTCTTTGGTAGATGAATATGACAGTGTTCAAGATACCTTTAACATAATAGATTTTGCTTTAATCAAAATTGCATCAATAACTTAAAATAAGCACCTCATTTGGAGAAAGACAACTGCTGAGCTATTGGCTTAATGTGTAATTACTGCTAACACCTACTGGCTTAGGGATAGGAGAAAAAGAGGGCGGCCTATGTGATGCCAATGTCTGAGAATGAGGTAATTAGTGAGAGATGCTAGTAGAACTGATATGCATGGCAGAAAATTGCCAGAAAGTATGCTTAAGAACACAAGGATAGTAACACAGGATAATGGGTTAGAATAACTGGGATTTTGGAGGCCAAGTTCTTTGAATGGTCATGCAGATAAAGGAAATTTTACTGCTACACTTCCATTTCAAAAAGCTTCTGATGAAGTTGTCTATCAAACTCACACTATACAATCAAGGACAAACTACAAAAAAGATGCCAAGAAATAAAACTGGATTTTCATTGCTAACTAAAAGTGAAAAAAAAAAGAAAGGCTAAGAATAATTGATTATTTTCTTTTACAATGGATAGATATTACCTGACAGTCTCATGGATATATTTTCATTATGCTCACAAATGAACTGGAAAATGGAGGAATGAAAAGGGACAGTGTCTTCTGATGATATTCAGCTACAGAGGTTAATAAAAACAAAACCCGACTGCATATTGCTACAAGAAGACCACATGATATTGAATGATTGTAAAATAAGCAGAAAAATGTAATTCAATAATAAATACAGTCACTTGCTGGAGAAGGAAAAAACAAAACCAGCCTCAGGTATTCACCACTTCCTACAAGATGCCTGAGATTCAGTTTTTGCCAGTATAAGAATTATAGCTGAAACAATAATTCAGTAACAAATTTACAATAAGAAAAAGGTGGTGTATCACCTACTCCACAACTGAACTTTGGAACTCATTGCTACAAGACACTGAATATCGAAAGAACAAACGAATACAGATGAGTACAAAAGACACAGCTAGAGGCAAAGAAGACCCTTAAGGGCTATTAATTACACAAATGCAATATAGTGAATGGCTTCAATGTGCCTGCATGATAAATACCTCAAAGGAAGTTTAGATGGCTTACTATGTGCTCACCATGTCCTTACACTCCTTTCCTGGCCACTGCCACAGTGCTCTAAGTACCTTTGATTCAATACAGTGCAGCCACTTTCTACATTGCATGATGATCACAAGTACTTCTGGCACAAAAGTAATTTAAAACAGAGAGACAGAAACCATCTGCATTTCGGAACCAAGACACTGATCCTAAAGTAGCTAACATCTAGCTATTGGGAAAGTAAATCAAAGGCTTTTTAGAAAACCTTCTGATTGATTTTAACAGACTTTGATTGCATCACCTTGAGAAAAAAACCCAAAAAAATATTGCTATTAATGGTTAGAAATAGGATTTAACTAAACCTCCAGGGCTGAACACTTAGGCTTGCAGAGAATGCGGTATGGAATTCACCATTAATTGGGCATAGCCAACAGACAAGCTAAAAAATCCTAAGAGAGTTCTTCTAAAATAAGTCATCAAGAAAAAGCTGTGGTAGTGGCTCTGATGCCTGGAATCCTTCACATGTTACCTCAAGATTAATTACTCTTTAGAAGTGCCTGTTTCTTTCCACTGACAATGAAGGTGATCCAAGTGACTAGTTCAGATGTAGAAGTTTTCACTAGTGGTCTAAAATCAGATTAGATGAATCCCACAGCCCTGGACCCTCATTAACGGAAGTCTGACAAACTTTATCTGTACCTGCTTTGCAAACCAAACTCCTCCATGTAGTGAAATATTTGCAAGAATCAAACATTTGATTTGTGTGGAACAAATATTTCGAAGAAATGCACAGAAAATTTTAATCATAAATCGTAAATTTTGAGGTTACTGAACCTGAGAGTCCGATAATGTTGTAAATATACTATAGCTACTTACATAAGTTTTAGGTCGTGCTCCAGTTGACACTTGGTAAGGTAAACAATCTAGATCCTGGTAGTTTCCTCTTCTATTTTTCCAAGATCCTTTTTCTTGATGATCTCCATAAAAGCCTGCCTCTACTTGAACAGGGCACTGTAAGAGAATTTTAAAAACTCTATAAATAAAGGCAAGTCACAAATATTTTCAACATGAACTCTAAGATAAAAACTTTGGAATTTTATCTTTTCAAAGACTTTTTTTTCTTTGATGTAAGACAAACACTTGGTTTCAATCTCTTTTTTCTTAAAAGCACCTGCTGCATAATTTTTACATTTTGCTAAGTTAGACAGTCATTATGGGAGGTTGCTTCCTTAACTTCTAGCATACACAACTGGAGAACTAATCAATAGTAGTACACCTCACTAAACTTAAAGGAACTGAATCGCCTTGTGTTGTAGTTTTAGTAGTGGGGAGGGGGCCATAAAGATGGCTCCTGTAAGAAGTTTCTGGAATTCTCCACCAGAGAAGAATTCCAGAGAGAATTCTCTCCTCTCCTCTCCTCTCCTCTCCTCTCCCTCTCCTCTCCTCTCCTCTCCTCTCCT
>VYZT01003360.1:33126-49890 GCA_013400735.1 Pomatostomus ruficeps
GCATCCCATGGACAAGTAAAAAAACCACGCCATAGAAGTTCACAAAAAACTGTCTCTTGTGGGAGGGACCCTATGGCAAAAGCAGAAGAAAAAACTCCTCTCCCTAAGCAGAGAAAGAAGATCTTAGAAATAGACTGACCTGAACCCCCACATCCTGCCCCCCTTGCAGTGTTGGTGGGAGGGAGGGAGGAGTGGGGAGTGAAAAGAAGGGTGTCTTTTAAAAGTTTAGTTTATTTCTCATATCCTCCTTCTAACTCTGGTAGTAACAAATTTCACTTTGCAACTTAAGTTGAGCCTGGTTTGTCCTTAGAGCGTTTTCTCCCAGTTCCTTATCTCAACTCATGGACCTTTGGGTTAATTCCCTAAGTTTTTTTGTCCCCCTTCTCCTTTCCTCCTCTGCCCAGCTGTGGCAAGAGAGAGAACGAGTGAGCAGCTGCCATGAGTCCCTGGCACTTAGACAGGGTCAAATCATGACACCTTGTCAAGAGAGAAATGGTTTTATTCAAATTATTTAGAACTATCTTTTAACTTTACTTCACGTTTGCTTTTGCGTATAAAACAGAGACCCAGAAAATTCCGATTTTTAAATTACAGACTCTGAACTTTTCAAATCAATTTTTCCTTATTCCCCAAAACCTGGGGAGTTCTCACTCAATTGTTCTGCTCCCACACCATTTTTTAAAAGGTGGATATCCTAACTCTGTGCACACACTGAAGAGACCAAGGAAGAGACCAAGCGCACAACATTCCCCCACGTATCCTGGTTTGCCCAAGGAATATCTGGGTGAGTGAGCAAGAAGCAATACATGCTGCAATCCAGCAGAATTCATACTACAGACAATCAGAGAAACGGGACCATGGGTGCACTGCAGAGCAGTCCCAAGCTGTTGAATACAATTATTCTAATAAGCCCATTTTCAGGCTCTTCCCCTCCACAAAGCGACAAATTTACTGCTGATCTTTAACAGCAACTGTCCAGTTCCCAGTTAGTATATTTTGTAGGGATGTAAAATAAGGAGGCTTTGAAAAGGTGACAAAATAATTAGTATGCGGCCCCTCAAAAGTTTGAAGACAATATACTAATGCAAAAAAATTAATGTGTAAGTTAAAGAAAAAGTCTTGTTCCATGAAAGTCATATCTCTAATGTAAGATGGGTTAATTACAATCAAACACAATTTCCCTGTCATTCATGAACAATATAGAAATAAAACTGAAAAAAATGTGATTCTCGTTCTTAAGATCTCCAGCTTTTTCTGTACTGAAACAGAGTACAAGATACTAAGTGGCAATGAAGCAGACACATTAAACAACCGGGAAACACACTGCAGCAAGAGTGATTTATCTCTGATGTTTCATTTACCAAGTGCCTCCTTCTATACTGTTAAGAAAGATTTCTTTTCAAAGGAAAGGTGAAGATTTTAGAGGAGCAGAACTATTAAATGTGTTTTTCCAAAACTAGCAGTTTTGCTCTTCATACATTCAGACAGTACAGCTTTTTGTACTTAAATCGTGTGTTCAGAGCATTGGTGAGAGAATGTTTCAGAAAATAATTTTATTACAGACAATTATTTTTAATAGTTTTTCTGGATCAGATACTGATTAATCCAGTCAGTGCCACTTCCCCATAATACCTGCCAACAATAAAATGACCAGAAGTAACTTGTGGTTTACATAGGTGTAGAGACAGATCACCCCTTAGCATTCACGTACATGTTATTATGTTTTAGAAAACACCTTGAATTTGCTCACCAAAATAGTCCCTACTCTCATCGAGTAAGTCCCATAACATTTATTCACCCAGTCAATTTTCATTAGCATGTATTTTGGCTTCTTCTGTAAAATTCTATTCAAGTGAGTATTATTAATAAGAGATACCTTCACAACAGCAAAATGCAAAGACTAAGAAAAGGTCAAAGAATTACTTCCATGAAGAGATGAAAATACCTCAGTAGAAAACTAACT
Organism: Pomatostomus ruficeps; assembly: GCA_013400735.1. Classification (NCBI taxonomy): domain Eukaryota; kingdom Metazoa; phylum Chordata; class Aves; order Passeriformes; family Timaliidae; genus Pomatostomus; species Pomatostomus ruficeps. The sequence continues at coordinate 35,090 of VYZT01003360.1, forward strand.
GGCTCAACCTAGTGACTAAATTACAAAATATATTTTTGAGATACAGCATTTGCCATAAGAAATAACTTTGTCATCTGTTAAAAATTGTCCACACCCTCACGAGACCAATCTTCAGAGCAGCAGCTCCAGCAAACCACGTTGCCACTCATACAGTAGTCACCTGCTTTAGTGACCTTGGGTCTCCAAAGTTGGCCTTACATCTTTGAACACTTCACCCAAAACCACTTTCAATTGCAATTTCTTGAGTCAGTACCCAATTGAGGATAAAACCATATGAAGAACACAAAAGTGGTTCCGTTTATAGAAGCCAAATTTACACAGTTATTAGTAAACATATGTTTGAGATAGGCCTTCTTTCTATTCATTTTAAGTGACAAGAATAAAACATTTGATATGTGTGGAACAAATTACAAGCTACAGTTAGAAATACAGTACATGCAGCATGAACTGATAGAATATAAACTCATACAACTTGTGTGAAAACGAGACTTATTTTTTCCACTGCAACTGTCATTTTGAGACCTGCAGGATCTGTTTCTGCAAAGTAAATTTATGGAGAGATTTGTGAGGATCCATCTCTTCTTTGACTACAAAGTAAGACTAAGGCCACCCATTCTGAGACAAATTATTCATTAATATTTAAATTGGAGCAGATGATTGCCTTGCTCCACAGATCCTTTTGCAGGAGACAGTAAATGTTATCCCATCATCAGTTCCAGAACAGATTTTCCAAGACTCTTTTCTTGCTCTGATCTTGCTGTTCTCATTAGAAAGACTTTGTATTAAGTGACCTGTCCAGCTTCTGTATTGAAATTGGCTCTTGGAGGTTTAAAGGTATTTCCAATTTGTCAAATAAGGCTACAATAAAATGTGGCTGACTCACATATTTCCCGGTCCACAGACAACTAAAATGAAGAGATCTCTCCTATTCTTTAGAGCAGGAAGAAGGTGTGGCCTGATAAAGAGGACTGCAACTGCTCAAATATCATATTAAGCAAAACAGTAATTTTGGTACTGGTGTTAGGAACATCCTCACACCCTAGCAGAGGCTTTTGGTGGGAGGGTATGTGCCAGGAAAAAGGCTGTGATGAAAGTTCTGGCCTCTCTGCACTCAGAAGATGTCTTGCTACTAGGCCTCAGGAAGAGAAGGGCAAGCATCTGGGACACTGGTGATGGCATCCTCTATGCAACCATTTCTGATGATGCTGTTCTACGTATCAAAGTTCATTTGAAAATGTTGACTATTTCAAGTTTTCTGCTGTTTACATGCAACATGCCCTTCACTGAATGCTTCAGCAAAGGTCTTGAAGTCATATCCTTCGATCTTCAAGCCATCATGGAAAAAGAATGATGCCTAACCAAACCATGGCTTTTGCCTTAGTAGAATATGCACAGCCATAAAATAATGGCTGTTTGGATCACTGGTTACGAAAACCAGAAGGTCTCACAATGGGAAGTATTTAAACTCTGATGGCTGGGATTTCCCTTTTTCTGTAGAAAAGCAGACTACACTGCCACTGTATTTTGACAGAAGACATCGAGCATTCTCCTGCAAGGAGACAGAACACTGTCCCTTAATAGGCAAATTAATTACGAAATTAATTCAGTTGGACAGAGCTGGTTCTGAGTTGCTGACACATACAGGGAAAGAAACAAGGGACAGCCATGGCCACTCTGTTACTAATACTCTCTCTGTAGAATATGGAAACACAAAGTGCAAGATTCTGGATGTCCCACCTAGAGAGACATGAACATTCCCATTGTGATGATCTATGCAGATGCTTACTTTAAGAATTCAGTTTTACAAAATTAACCAGTAGTGACGGCAAAAGCATTCACAAAAGATCATCCTTCACGAATTTCAAGCCAACTCTAACATTCAGAACTGCAAATCCACACAATTCTATCTTAAGAACTGACTTTAATCATAGCCTGAAGCAGAGAACAAACACTTCTATTTCTCATGCTGTTCACTCTCCATTACTTGCTTATATAAAAAACCTCGCTTATTCAGAAATTACTAAAATAATATCATTGCTCCTTTAATCCTATTTTCCCTCAAAATAAAATCTTGAGAAACTGTTTGTCATCAACTGATGACATATGTCATCCCAAAATATTCTTAACTAGAGGATTGCAGCTCTAAATCAACTATTCAAACAAAAGAAAGGAAAAAAAATTAATTAAACTCTTAATGAAGATGGTGTCTCTCTTGCTGTTATATCTTTAAGTAAATATAGCAAGTATTAATAGGCTAGCACTTAAATTAACAATATGTTTCTCTGAAAAACATGCACATATCCCTAAAAAAAAAAAAAGGTGTTTAATGATTTTAAGACATACTGACCAAAAATTTACAAGTTTCACCCTATCACATTTCTGGTTATTTGACCATTAGTTCTCTAATGAAATTAGAGATTTCATTTTATTAAGTGAACACCTTAACTTCATCATTACAACTGAGCTCCTCAAGCCTATTCAGAAACACGACCAGATCGGCAAACTATGGTTTGAGGAGTGCTGTAGCTAAATGTTAGAGAACATATCATACAAAACACACACATTCTTACCAGTTTCTTGTGCCTTTTAGAAGGAGTACTGGAGGGAGAAGAGCCAGCACTCAGAGCTTCTTCAATATCCAAGTTCAACTGTTCCAGTTTCTTCATAAGCCATGACATAGAGTCTGGCCATTCAGATTCTTTTTCTGGTTGGATCTAAAAGAAATCAAACATACTTGAAGTCTTAAAATATTCAAGGTGTTTGTAACTTGAAGACGCTTATTTTCTCTTCCAGCCCCTGAGCAAAAAGCTGACCAGTTCTTTCCCTGTCCTTGAGCAACATTTTTCCATTTAGAAAGCTTCAATTATCACGCCAATCCTGATGACACATATTCATAGCTGTTCTTCATACTCAAATGACTTCTGTGTATCTGAATGGTTTTCTAACACTTCATTGCGGGTGACCCACTGCTATTTCAAGTTAAGTAGAACCAAAACTAAAACTAAAGTCACTTCAATGCCTCCTTCTTAAGCCACTTCTATTTTAGCATCTCTCCACTGATTGCTTGTTGTCAACAGGAACCAGAATATTGAAGGTCATCATGTGCACTATATTATATTCCTTAATATAATTCCAGACTGGTTAAATCTTGCAGCTTTCCTCTGACCATATGGTGGGAATACTTAATTGGTCACTCTGTCACTAGGATGCATCTTTCCTTTTTATCTGAAGAGCTTTACTGTATAACAAAAATTTTAATCCACTGTCGTGTAAGCGACAAAGACACTTTTCTTATTCCTTAGTTTCCCCAAAATCCTTTTCAGTACTCTCCTTAAGCATCTTTCCATGGCAGTCCCTGTGCATACTGCTGCATTATGCCTTGTTTTCCTTATTCACAACATTTCTAATGATCCACTACAAAAACCAGTCACACTGACCTCCCTGTCATCACAGGCAGCTCCTGCTCCCCCGAAGTCTCTGTCCTGAAGCTACTTCAGTTTTTTCATCTTCCTTCCTTTCACAAACAATACATGTCTTTGCACAGACAATAATTCCATAGTGAGCATAAGCAGACAAACAGTAATAACGTGTTTTCATCCTGCCATAATCCTAAGAGCATCATACTAACACTCCTCAAAACCTAGGGAAGATAGATGAATATTGTTATTACTCTTACCTGATAAATCTTTATGGTGCTTTGTTTCCTCAGGAGGGTTTCACAAGTGGGACAGAAAGATAACTATAATTGGCTCACTATGTAGAAAAAGCCACTTTACAAATAGAATCCAGGAGATTCATTCCACTATTACACTGACATGTATCATTACTAATGGAATTACTCATCTTCTCCACAGTAACTAAGGTCCCAAATCATCAGACACTGAGTCCCATCTTAGCAACAGACGTATGTTCCCTTCGGAGGGGCTAGTATTATCTTTGTAGGGATTGTTTCAAAGTACAGAAAGATAAATATTCCAATTTTTAGTTTTCCAAATCTTTATTTGGATTTTCACAATTTTTTACAGCCTCTGAGTATTTTGCCTGAAATGCTGTTATAAGTGCTAAGCTGTACTTCAACTCTATGGCTATTAAAATTATTTAAGGAGATACTTTGATTGTTTCCCATTGTCTTCTCAACCATTTCCAAATAAACCATAGGACGTTCCACAGAAAATAAGTATCAAAAGACACTCCTCCTCCTATTTAATCCATTCTGAGTGAGGTGACCTCACACAGGAAATGTGCATATTGATACATGTCCACAACACTCATTTGTAAACAAAGCAAATATTTTCTTGTGGTTATGCTTCCTCACATACTGATCTTTCCAATACAAAAGAACACTCAAAAAAAGACTCAACAAGGACAAAACATGAAAACCCACTCAAATTCCACAAACAATAATGTATGAAGTCTGTGAAAATCTACTATGAATGTTCTATTTCTTGACACAGTTAAAATGCAATTTATGAAAAAGGGGCTGTAAGAATATGTTTTCTTACTTACCAAGAGTAAACAATTCTGAAGCAACAATCACACAGGGAAATGAGTAAAGTGTGTTTGATTTCTGTGAAGTATGCAAAAATTGTACTTGCCAGGTGACAAGCACTGAAGGTTCCATTAGAAGTTTGGATTTCTGAGTTTAAGAAAAAGCAAGAGCAACTTCCACAAGTGCAAATAGATCATTTTCTGTTCCACAACAGAAAAGAGTATTTTGAGGTGTGTTGGAGACCTGTCTCTAATTTAGCATTTTCCACAGAAAATACGAAGATAAAAATGAATGAAGAGTTCAAAATATTTCCAAGACACTCCAAATGTATGCAACAGCACACATGATATCACATTACAATAAAAACTGCAGTTCCGTGCATAGGGAATCACATTTTGCCTTTATCTCAACAAATATTTACCTACTGGAACAATACCTCTGGTATTCACTAATGTTCTTCAAACAACTGTATGAGGCAAATCCCCTTATTTTTATAAATTTCCTGTTTTAATGCAACAGAACTCAAACCACAGCCATTTCTAAAAAATACAAGTCCTAAGGAGTTTCATCAAACTATAAATCTCCTAGCATTCTCCATTCAGTTCTTTTTTTTCATTCAGTAAGACTCTATATTGTGTCTATTAACGGGATGAGGAAAAAGATGGGGTTTCATTATCCTTGAAGATAAAGCCAAACGGGCCTAGTTAACAAATGCCATTCACTAATTGGAAATTTGGCACAAAAGCACCATTTGGAACAAATGCTGATTGGCTACGTATTTCAAAGGTCGCCTGAAATTCCTGCTAAACAGAAAAAACATGATGCTACTTACATTCAAAAATATACAGCCTGCACAGTAGGACTTCTAACCAGTGAATAAATTTTGCCTAATCCATTCATGGGGAACACAGCTGTGCAGTGTTCAGCCCCAGTAACTAGGTTGGACGCTATCAAAGTGCTCAGAAGATCTGAGTACCAGTGTTTCCTGCCCATAGCAACTGCAGAGGCAGTAGGGTCAGGGTGCCTTTGGAAGTTTTTGTGTCTTGCCCTTCAGAAGGAAAAAATCTCACTCTAAATTATCTAGAGAAGCATGCCCTGCTTTATTCATTGTTTTTTCTTCCCTAAAAGGTTACAGGGAGAACACTCCTTTCCATATATTCTCAAGGTCTCCTTTCTTTGTTGGAGCCATACCCATTCAGCAATGCATAGGAATGCTGTTACCTTTTGAAGAACATTCAAAGCATAGAAACGGACGTACTTTACAGAAACATTTTTTACATGCTACCTTAGAACACAGAACCACAGAATCATTTAATTTGGGAAAGACCTTTAAGATCATCAAGTCCAACCATTAACTGAGCACTGCCAAGGCCATCCCTAAACCATGTCCCTCAGTGCCGCAGATATACATCTTTTAAACGCCTCCAGGGATGGTGACTCCACCACTTCCCTGGGCTGCCTGTTCCAATGCTTGACAAGCCTTTTAGCGAAAAAGATTTCTCTAATATCCAGTGTAAACGTCCCATGGTGCAATCTGAGACCATTTCCTCATGTCCTATCCTAGACAGATGAGCCGTTGTAGAAAGTAAGACCAGAGAATCCCTCGTCAAACAAATATTTCAAGGTAGAGCAATGTTTCTATGAAGATCATGTCATACCTTAGACCAAGAGCAACTTATTGGCCTTGAAAGTGAACTCCCTTGCCATATAGATTTCTCAAATTTCACATACTCATGCAAGATTAAAAAAACCCTAATCATAAAGAAAGCACCATCCTCTCTGGAAAACAGAAAATTAAGTGGCATGAACTTCCTTAAAGCAGTTACAAATGCAGCTGTTGTGCTTAAGATAGCTATTGTGAAGAACTATCCCAACTTTTTAAGATTTACTAAGACATATTTAGCAATCAGCCAAACATAAAACTTAGTTGTATGTTGCTACTTCCTACAGCAACCACAGTCTATTTTAGAACAGCTTAATGACTTTGTTACATTTACACATTCATATGTATCCTGATTCATTTGCATAGCTGAAATTTCATTACTACCAATAACAAATTAGAGGTAAAACAGGGTGCAAGATTGTGCTCAATCATCTAAACGCTTACTTGCTCTTTTCTAACACTGAGAAGAAAATAAATTTCAGACATTTAAAGGTTAGCACCTTTTGGACCAAAGGCTTCTGCACATTGTTTTTCAGCTTTCAAGTGTTCTTCACTAATCTTATTTGGCAAAAACATCTGTGATAAAAGGCATACTTGTTTCAATGTTTAGTCATGAGGCTTATTGCAAGAGGCATAATAGCTGCCAGCAAATCTAAATTTAAACTGAAAGAATGTGGCAGAAATGAACAAGTCCATATAGAACACTCAGGGGTCAGGGTTAACCCTGCTGCCAGACCTCATCCTATACTGGAAGCAGAAAGGCTTTCCAAGTGAAGGGTTATGAGAAAATTACACAACTCTAAATTTATCTGATAATTCATGGCTTTCACTTCAGAACTTCAATAGGTCCAATTGTTCTGGTAATTAATGTATTGTACAACTTTGGGTAGTAAATCAGTAACCTCCAACTAAAAAATACCAATGCTATTTAGCCCTCCTCCCTATTAAATCTACTCAGATAAAAATTCTCTCTGATGTACAGCCTGGGTCTGCAAATAATGATTTTGTGGAACAAAATTTTTCAGGGACAAAATAGCATTTTCTGCTCTTGCTGCACTGATGGGGCTTCTCTGTTCTTAAAAGAATCTCTGTGTAAAAGATGGTCTCTCAGCTGCTGATGGCTTTGCCTACAGGGACTGGGGGAGGAAGCCAGATTGATTCCTTATGCAAAATCCTTTAAAAAAAAAAGTACTTAGAAAACAAAGGACTCTTTTATTCCCAAAATAGATTTGTGCGTGCTTTCTATATTGAAGATAAAATATTTCAAAGGGGATTTTCCTCCATATCCCACTACAGTGTTGCTTAAATATTTACAGAGCTATTGGATGGATAACTAACTTGTGGCACCTTCATCCTGGAAAGCAGGTGAGTAAACTCAGCAGTTAGCAACCTTTTCACTTCTATGAACTATACGGCTATATATAAGTGGAATTATCAAGGATGTCTCTTCCATCTCTCAAGTCAGCAGGCAAGGCCATGCATATAGCTAGGTTGCTGGGAAAATGAAAGCTCTTCAGGGACAGCACATAAAATTCAGAGCAATCTGGATCCTTGTGATCCCCAAAATGTTCTCCTAAGATAGACTGTAAGGACCTTAGCAGTTTTCCAGAAGAAAAGCTAGAGAAACACTAACATGAAGATACGTGTTAATCTCTTTTAAAGGAAAGACAATTTCCAAGACAAATCCTTTTCCCCAAAACTTATTATATTTACACTTCTTAAATACGTCTGTGTATGGAGCTTTGGCTTTCCTTCCTGACCAGCCACTTTCTTTTTGGTGCTTTTCTGCCTGAGGGCTGCTGCCTCAAGCTACTGATTTCTTCAGACAAGTTTTCAGAAGTGACACAAGCCATACCTGTATGAATGATAAAACCTTGTGTGTTTGATGCTGTAGAGCAAACTAAACTGAATTTTAAACAAGGTTCTTTCTGGCTTTTCTGCATTTTCCGTTACAGTGGCCCCACACACCTGCCTTAATTTTCTTTCACTAAGCTCAATTGTGCATTTCTATGATTTTATGTGTCTGTGTTTAAGTACACCACGATGTCTTTGAACAATGAATACAGTAAAATATAAAAAATACTGTGGAAGTGCTAACTTCAAGATATAGCACAGTAAGGATACATGCTAGGGGTTTTTTAACAATTAATAGGTGTACAACACATGAGAAAAATGGACCCAAAGAAGCAGTACCATGAGAAAATGTTGTAACACAACCCTTACTTCATTTTGCGTATTTGACTTTTCACAGTCAAAGTCAAAGCAGCTCAGAAATGGACTAAATTCTTTTTTATAACTGCTTTTAAACTCTCAGACAGCAAATTGGCAAATTTGACCTTTAATTTGTATTCAACACATTGATCTTGCACAGTGATAATCTCCATCATATGAAAAAAACCAAAATTCTGAAGTCCTGACTCTCTTTTAAGGGTTCTTGCCTCAGCTTTTAAGGAGTATTGCTCTAAGCTAGGTAGGATAGGAAAGAACCCCTTGTATCAATGGAATCTTCCAAATACTAAGTTTATGGAATATTTCCCAGCTGAAGAAACCTAAGCTAATCCCTAGGATGGAAGGCCACAAGCTGCATCAGCATGGTGTTTCACCCAAGACAAGAGAGAGAAATTGGAAAAGAAAGTAATTTAGTTGAAGAAAAGGTTTGGGGCAAAATGTTTTGGAAAACAGTTGCACACCGGTACAGAAGTTTTAAGGTGCAGTAGCCTGGACAGTCTAATATGAAAATTCTGTTGCAGCTTCACTTTGTTTCTAGTAAAAGCAACTAGTTTTGTATTGGACTTCTCATTCCAAAAAAAAATCAACGACAACTTAAAAGGGCACCTAGTTGGTTTTAACATCAAATTGTAATTTGGGTTTTCTGCAATGATTAAAGTTTCCAGATTTGCAATGCCTACAGCATCTCCACCTTCCAACAAATGATGATGTCAAGCAACACCAAATTTCACAAACAGGCTGTTTGTCAAACCTGTACTGATGACACATGCTACAGAACTGGCACCCAAATGGCCAGATAGGCTGTCTTAATTGATATCTGCTCCTGTTTCAGCACATGAATTATTCTCTTGGGCTATCCCATCTTCAGCTGCTTCACAACAGATGCCAGCTCATCATTTATGTATTCTACCTTTTCCTCCACCTTGTAAAGTGGAGGAAGTGAACTGCACTTCTAGTATCCCAAACACCTGCTCCAAGCAGTAGTCAAATTCCTGATAATGTCCATATTCATTTGGTTTGGCACCATCTGCAACAGTGGTTGTATCTGTACATCACAATTAGTTACAATGAATGTTAAAATCGTTTACACATATAGGTATGAAGACACAAGTAACTTCTTTATGAGAAGTTACTAATTGGAAAATCCACTCCCTACCATGACTCCCTTGGAAAATGTACAACTTGTGTCTGTTCACAGCAGATATCTCCCTGCAGTGCTTCCTGACTAATAAACGATAGGTTTCAAACTGGGTTCCATGAGACTGAGGGATGTCATGCCACTAAATCCACAAAAAGTTACAGACCAGAAGAAGTAACTTACAGATCCTTCTCACCAGTGAGGTTAGTTGCACCTTTTGAGATTGGGTAGGATTTAATCAGTTTTCCTACAAAATAGATCTCTCTTAGAAAAACATTATGGTTAGAGCTGCCCAGGATGTGTGTTGTGGTTTTAATAGTGGGGAGGGGGCTATAAAGATGGCTTTTGTGAAAGCTGTGGCAGAGAAGGAAGGAGTGAACGGCTACCATAAGTGTCTAGCACTTAGCCAAGGTCAAACCACAACAATGTGTAAAAGCGGGACTCTGCTTCCCCTTTGGCCTAACACATTTCTATGCATTAGGGGGAAAGGGATGTACTGCTGAGTGACAGAGGAGAACCAGAAGATATCAATACTCTAGAAAACAATAGGGAAATATCTATAAATCATCCCAAAGGAATTAGGGAGGTGTTGTGGTTTTCGTAGTGGGGAGGGGGCCATAAAGATGGCTCCTGTAAGAAGTTTCTGGAATTCTTCACCATTTCCAGCACAGCCAATCTCAGATGGCTCTGAAGACGATAAACATGCCACTGGCCATGTTTGGGCCAATTAGAAAGGTTAGTTACGCCTCTGTGATGACATATTTACGGAAAAATCAAAACAAAATGTGCACACAGCTGCTTTTAGTTAGAGAAGGAGGAGGATGTGAGAACATGTGAGGGAAAACAACATGGAGACACCAAGGTCAGTGGAGAAGGAGGGAGAGGAGGTGCCCCAGGCTCTGGAGCTGAGATTCCTCTGCAGGCCATGGTGAGCCCATGGTGAGGCGGGGTGTCCCCCCTGCAGTCCATGGGGTCCATGAGGGATTCAGAGNCATAGAAGTTCACATAGAAGTGTCTCTCATGGGAGGGACCCCACGGCAAAAGCAGAAGAAAAAAACTCCTCTCCCTAAGCAGGGAAAGAAGATCTTGGAAACGGACTGACCTGAACCCCCACACCCTGACCCCCCTTGCACTGTTGGTGGGAGGGAGGGAGGGGTGGGGAGGGAAAAGAAGGGTGTCTTTTAAAGGTTTAGTTTATTTCTCATATCCTCCTTCTAACTCAGGTAGTAACAAATTTCACTTTGCAACTTAAGTTGAGCCTGGTTTGTCCTTGGAGCGTTTTCTCCCGGTTCCTTGTCTCAACTCATGGACCTTTGGGTTAATTCCCTGGCTTTTTCCCCCCTCTCCTTTCCTCCTCTGCCCAGCTGTGGCAGGGGAGGGAACGAGTGAGCGAGCGGCTGCCGTGGGTGCCTGGCACTTAGCCAGGGTCAAACCATGACAGGAGGGCTCCTACCAAAAGGTGGGGCAGTCCACAGCCCAGCTGAAATGTCTCTATGCCAAAGCACATGGCATGGGAAACAAGCAAGTGGAGTTGGAAACCATGGTGCCATTGGAAAACTATGACCTGTGAGGCAAACATGTTAAGACAGAACCGTAGTCAAAGGCTACTAGCTTTTTAAAAGAGACATTGCAGGGAAGAAGGGGCAGGGGTTTTGTGCTCTGTGTTAAGGAAGGGATAGACTGTGAAGAGCTGCCTCTGAAAAACAGCCACAAAGAGGCTGATAGCTTGTGGGTAAAAAAATCAAAGACAAGACCCACACAGAACACCTGGTGGTGGGATTCTGATCAGGAGGAGATCAAGATCAAGGCCTCTTGCTTCAGATACAGGAAGCATCACATTCCAAGCTCTCATCCTAGCAGAGGACTTCCACTACTCAGGCATCTGCTGGGAAAGCAACAGCTAGCTGCAAGAAATCCTGGAGAATCCTGGTGTGCATCAAGGACAACTTCCTGGTCCAGGCATTGGGCAAACCCACCAGATGAGAAGCACTACTGGACCTGGCGCTCACCACTGTGAATGAGCTCATTAAAGGGTTAAGACTGGAGCCAGTCCAGGCTGCCCTAGATGTGAGCTGACAGAATCAAGTAGGTTGGAAAAGACCCTGAGATCATCGAGCCCAACCTATGACTGAACACCACCATGTCAACACCAGACCATGCCACTGAGTGCCACATCCAGTCTTTAGTTAAACCTTTCCTGTTCACAATCTTGAGGAATGTGTGCCAGGTGAGGAGCAAAGTCAGGGCCATTAACTTGGAAACAAGGACACCAGTACTTAAAAGTAACATGAACTACAAAACAGTAATAGCAGATAAAAGGGATAATGATAAGGTGTTTTAACTAAAAATGATTTTCTGACTCATGAAACATTTGGGAGATCCCATCCATAAACCTTAGGAAAGGTAAAGCAATCTTGGGAAGGTTTTTCACTTTGGGAAAAAGCTTTCAAAAGTGCTAGGGGAAAGCTTATTAACAGCATAAAGCACTGGAGCCTCTGCAGAGGAAGCACTCGTGCCTTAGTTTTGCTGCTGGACCCAGAATGAAGAAAGCTGTGCACTGTGTCCCAATCTGGAGCAGGGGCAGTACTGCTCCCCCAGCGCAACAGGGGCCAATATGGGTGCCCTCCTCCCATCTCCTGTCAGGCTCCAGCTGTGAAACAGCACACACAGGTGACTTATCTCACTGTTAACTGAGGATTTGTTTAGTATTTATTGGGAAAGCAATAATCTTGTTTAATACAGCAGCTGAATTAAGCAACGCTTTGTCTGTTGCCCTCACACAGCAGCAGCCACGGTGATCGGTCACAACTGTCAGGGCTCACTTGGACACAAGTTGGTGCCCAGTGTGTGGGCACTCACAGGCTCCGAGAGCTGGGAATCAATCCCCGTGCTGGCACTACGGCTGCCCTGGCAGTCCAACACACAAGCTGAGTAATTTCTTCTAAAAATACCAGTGTCAGTGTTTCCCTGGAGAACTCTGGAGCAGATTCTAACGATTAAGATGGCAGAAGATAAAGACAGAGATCTCACAATATCTGGCAAATTTCGAATTGTAAAGAAAGACACACCAAGTGCCAGCAGTTTTATTTAAAAAACACTCCTGTAGGCAACTATAACCTTAACACTTTTTCATCTTAAAACACCAACATTCCACTTTTCATTTACTGCAATTTTAAAAATTCATATCTAGAGTGAAAGAATCTCCAAGAAAACTGGTACTAGAGATTGTCTCCAAGTACTTTGGAACTTGAGCTATTTTCAAAGAAAGCTGCTTCTTTGGTACCTACATTACACACAAAATATAACTCATAAAAGCACTATTGATAATACAAAACCAGTAAAATCACAGCAGTACCATCATCGTATTTATGACAAGCTACCGAACAAAAACCTCCAACCCACCGAGGAGGATATGGTCTTTCTAAAATTCACAAGCATTCATGGAGTTCTGTCAAATCTGACGTTGTTCCCTGCCCAAGTTCTTACAATTCACTAATGAGAAGATGTATTGACGCTAGCAAGCCACTTGTATACAGAACTCTGAAATAAATGGAACCAATAAAGCGCAAAGGGCACCTTCTGGAATTCAAGGGTGCTTAAGGAAAAGATGAGAAAGGTTGGCAGAACGGATGCTATTTTTGGTGGCTAAGGATAGGTGGTGATGGGACAATGGATGGAACATGAATTTATGAGAGAACAAGAGAATAGATGATAATTGAAATAATGTAAACCTTATAAATCATATCCTGAACCAATTTTCATCAAGCTAACAATGAAGACAGGGCATTAATCCCAGGCCCAGAAAAGTAATTAGGCATGATTCCCAGATCTCCGCTGGAGGTTTGACACCCAAGTATCCAGGTTTAACCACTGGGCTTTGGTAATATACAAAAACATTTTAGATGCCATCTATGCACTTGCTGTAAGTATTTAATGATGTTTGAATGCATTTTACAAATCCATGACCATTCCTGAAACTGCTGAAATTTCTAGAGCAACAAAAATAACAAAATGTATATAGTTCATGTTGCTAACATTATTTCAAAAACTTATGCAATGCAAAAATCATGTTTCTCTTCAAGAAATGCAACTACGGTTGCTAAAATATCCCAGCATTATCTCACATTTCTTAACTTCAGACAACTTACACTTATCTGTTAAATAACAAAAAAAATTCTTGCGAAGTTATAGCTCACGTGTAAGGTGTATGAAAGATTCATCCAAGTTTCCCCATATTACTGTGAGGATGGTGAAACCCTGGAACATATTGCCCAGAGAAGTTTCTGATGCTCCATCCCTGGAAGTGTTCAAGGCCAGATCAGATAGAGCTCTAAGCAACCTAGTCTAGTGTAAGGTGTCCCAGCCCACTGCATCAGCGTTGGAACCGAATGATCTTTAAGGACCCTTCTAATCCAAACCATCATATGATTTTATTATACCCATGTAGTTCCGCAAAACTCTTGTGGTTGTCTCAAAATAACATGCCACCTGCACGTCTTATAAACACCTTGGTATCTTCACACCAAATGAGAGGTGACACATGCTTTAATTGGTTTATGACATACACACTCAAAATGTCATGTAAACTTTGCAAAGAAACCAAATTTTCCAACAGCAGCTCTTGCAGCAGCAAGAAACTTCCCTGGGATTGGGACACAAGACAGTAGCACGATCCCATGAAAAGCTATAGAAAGGCTTCTTCCTCCAAGTCATACGGACGAGAAAGAACAAAGAAGGGGTTTCTCCAATCAAAAATGAATTTTTGAGCATTATGACCTGCAGGCCACCAGATTTCTCAGATCCCTACAAATAATCTGAATAGCATACTTTACAAAAAAAAAACCCCGCACCCCAAAAACAAACAAACAAAAAACAAACCAAAAAGCCCCAACACAAAAGTCTGGCTTTTCCCGATCCCTTTCTTGGGGAAAGCATTGTTTAACAAAAAAAGAAAAACAAAAAACCAAACCGACAACCAACACGAAACTCCCCCCAAAACAACGCCACACATAGTTTCCACACGCCCGAGCTCAAGGGCACAGCACACCGGGCCGCGAAAGAGGGCGGAGGCCAGCACGTCCCGCCGAGCGGGGCCGAAGGGGGCGGGGCCGAGGGGGCGCGGCCGGGTGAGCTCAGGCTGCGCTTGGGGCACACGCGCCCCTCCCTCCCGCCGCCGGTGCGGCCCCGGAACCGGGTGTCGCGAGCGGCCCCGAGGCAGAGGGCGGAGGGGAAGGAGGGAAAGGAGGAGAAGGAGAAGAAGGAGGAGAAGGAGGGGGAGGCGC
>VYZT01003360.1:50048-62045 GCA_013400735.1 Pomatostomus ruficeps
CCCGGCCGTGCCTCGCTCTCCGGCCCCGCTCCGGGACCCGGCCGTGCCTCGCTCTCCGGCAGCGCTCCGGGACCCGGCCGTGCCTCGCTCGCCGGCCCCGCTCCGGGACCCGGCCGTGCCTCGCTCGCCGGCCCCGCTCCGGGAGGCGCCGCCCGCACGGGCTCTGTTGAGGAGAAGAGCCGCTGCCAGCGGGGAGCGGCTCCTGCAGGGGGCGAGGCTGAGCCCCGGCGCTGCCGCTCGCTTGCCAGTGGGAACGCTCGGCCCGTCCCCGTTGCCTTCAGGGGCGCAGCGGCCCCGGGGCGGGCCGAGGGGATTCAGGCTTGCCCCGAGGGCCTCCCCTCTGGTCTAGAAACTGTCCCAGACGGGTATGGCTTTGCCCCTCCAAGAAATGACTTTTCCATAGCGCCCTGCCTCAGGTTCTCCGTGTGTCAGAGCACTTAATCTAGAAAGACCTGCCTCATGCCTTGGCTGGGCATGCGGAGGCTGCTGCTGATGCCTCGGCTGCGCAGCTAAGCAGAGGTACACAAAGCTTAAAAGCAATCTAAAGACAAGCAGCTTTTTCATTTCTGGGCTCCTCAGTGCAAGAGAGACACACAGCTTCTGGAGCTTCTGAGCTTCTGGACACACAGTCCAGCTGCAGAGTTTATCAGGCGACTGGAGCATCTCTCTTACGAGGAAAAGCTGAAGGAGCTGGGCCTGTTCAGCCTCGAAAAGAGATGACTGAGAGGGGACCTCATCAGTGTCTATCAGTATCTGAAGCCAGGGTATGCAGGGGATGGAGCCAGGTCTGCTCCGTGGTGCTGAGCAACGGGACAAGAGGAAGGGGCAGAAGCTGATGCATAGGAAGTCCCACCTGAATATGAGGGAGGACTTTTTTACTGTACGCGTCACCAAGCACTGGAACAGATTGCCCAGAGGGGTTGTGAAGTGTCCCTCAGTGGAGATATTTTCAGAAATATCAGAAACTTCTCACCGGTGTATGCAGTTGCATACACCAGTGAGAAGTTCCTGCTTTCATGTTCAGGGCTACAGTTGCTGCCGTAAAAGCATTGCACTTAAAATTGGCTAACTGCACCTCTAAATAGCAAAACAACTTTCTGAAAATTAAATCTGTAATTTTTCTGCATAGAAGTCTGCCCCTCTGTCATAGCTGGCAGATGTCAGAGTAAATTCTGCTCAGTTGAGACTGATTCTGTTCAACTTCAGGAATATAATTGTGTCAAATCTTAGGTATGAATAGATTGCCTTGATTTCAATAGTTACATGAATAATAGGAACTGCATAGATAATCTCAGACAGTTATCAGTGTAAAATTTGCTGAAATTCTCAAGGCTATGCAGCACTGGCTGTCAGAAGCACATAATTCTGAAATTATTTGTGTTTGAACCATTTGATTGTATCACAGTTTGCCTTGGGTCAGTTGATGTCTTTTGTTAGCTGTGAGACAGCCTGAGCTCAGCTCTGATATTTGAATGCAAAAGGAGACTTCCAGACAAGAGAGAAAATTCTCCAAACTTCTACACTTCAGCACAGCTCAAGAGAAGAATGTCTAAAATTAAACATTTCTGAAAACATTTAAGATTTGCTGATTTCATTTGACATTTTAAAATGAGTCTGAGTTGACAGATTTGGACAATCTCATCTTTTATCTTCCTTGGTGATGCAAAAGGGGCTTTTTTTTCCTTCAAAGTCCATTACATTTCGGGGCATAAAATGGAAGAATGTGGGTAGGGAGGAAGAATAGCAATCCTGGATACTACAAGTCAAAGCCACGCTGTAATTGCAGTTCCTTTAATTACAGAGAGTGAAGCCTGGCAAAACGTCAGATCCAGATGTGGAGGATCAGCCTACTAATGTTGACATCGTGACATGCAGGAGAAGCTGGAGGAACAGAGAACCAAGGCGCTAAAGCATGAATTTGGATTGTTACAGCAAACAGCTCTTGGTGCTGGGGAAGCCTCATTTTGATCGTGGTTCTTTGTCATCTGGCTCAATACAAATAAGAATAAATGTAACTCCCAATTTCTGTCCTTCCTTCATAAATAAAACTGAAACACTTTGGACCACATCAATCAAAATATTTTTAAATACATTTAAAAATTATTTATCTTTTTTTTTTCCTGGATAGTCTAGTTTTCTACTTTCATTTACTTTTTGTAATAGACCTTTCCTGACTGTTCATTATACGAATTTATAGTTTTAATTAACTGCTAAATGTACATTTTTTTCCATTTTTTTCTATTCTATTTTAATGGTACTTATAGATAAACTAATTATACTTTAAGTAATGCTTTCATGTTTTCTTTTCTTTTTTTTTTTCGTTGATGTTTTAAGAGAACAAAGTCATACTGTTCTGGCTTTGTATTGCTTAGCTGCTGTGACATTTCTCCTACAACTTTTGAAAAGTTCAGATACCTTCAAGCCAGTTTGAAAGACAGAAAGAAATATCAGAGAGAACCAAGTTTAATCAAAATTTTGACTGTACAAGAGATGAAGTGATGGCCCACTATAAGCAAAGGATGAGACAACAGCCAGTGTTGTTTCTGAGTAGCTGCTGATGAACTTACATGTGCTAATTGGCCAGGCAGTGGAAAGGTACCACTTGGTAAAGCACATATTGTCCCTTGCCAGAGTCATGGAGGGGGGCTGGGGACATTCTGGAGGAAAGGAACTAGAGAAGACATATGCAGGTGTTGGGGAGATAGGGGGAAGTAGAAACTGAAGATAATGCAAGAACAGGAGAGGACTGGAGCATGGTGGAAAGCAGTGAGAGGTGTGCAATAGTTTGGGGAACAGGAGGTACTAAAAGGGGTGAGGCAGGAGACATTAATTCTGCAGAATGTCAGGGTGGTAATCTTAAATCTGAAAAGCATTTTGGAACAATTAATTACTTTTCTGAGATAATCATCATGTGTTGATTAGGTGAATTCTGTAGAAACAGGACAATAAATTTTTACTTCCTATCCTGAGATGCTTGATTTTATAAATTACTTTTTTTCCATCATGAAGGGCAATTAATCTCTGATGATGAAACTGAAGAAAAACACATTATGAGGGTTGTTCAAAGCTTATTTGCTGATTTTATAGTATTTGTGTCACTCATCCCACACACTCTTTTATTTTTTTCATAAGCAGCAAAGGGGTTTCTCACCAGCTTCCGTTTAGGTGTCAGCCCTGCCAGGTTGCTCCTTGCAGAGCACTCGGTGAGTGCAGTGAGCTTCATTAGAAGCCTGTCTCTAGTGGCCGAGGATAAAGATAAGGATTTAGTTAGTCCCTTTCTGAATGTTAGGCAGGGGGAAACATAGAGGATTAAAAACAGTCACATAAAAGAAGATTATTTTTTGTGGCAAAATTGCAGCAGATAAGTATGTGTTTGGAAATCTTTTCTGGAAAAAACCCCATCATTGGGAACAAGGAAGTAAACAAAAGATCTCTGTAACTAAAAATACAGTGTAACACAAACAATAAATTGTTAATGTTTTTTTTAGGTTTTGAGTTTGTCAAAGTTAAAGGGAGTATGCAGTTGAAATCAGAAATACCATTATGCTTGGTGACTAGATACAACGAGCTCCAGGTATTATTTATAGTACATGTACATTGCTCACCTTTAATGTTTTGTCTCCCCTTGTTTTGCACGGGCTATGGGTTGTAACATTTCAATTATAAGAAGCTTGTCAAAGTGACATAAGGACACTGATCATAGCAACAAATAGATCTCCTTGTATAAATTTTTGGAAGTGAGAAAGATGAATAAAGAGGCACATTTTTCTTTTCATTGTCTAAGTTTCTTAAATGCCTGCACTTAATCGGATGGGATCTCCCTCTGGAGCTCTTCAAAGACATCAGTGTCTTTTCCTGAACGGTATACGAAATTTATGTGCTTCGTTTGACAACCTGCTTTCTCCACAGTGTGGTAACTGAATGCATTGCCTAACACCCAGATCCAAATAATGGTAAATTCTGCTGATGTCTTATCTCCATGTTAAGACAAGATGTGCTGTGCACCATCCCTAATTCCACTCCTCCTGGTCTTCCTCCTACATTCCCAGTTTCTCTGGAAGAAAATTATAAGAGCTGCAGGCCTACTCCACCAGCCCCCATGGATGATCAGGAACAATAGATATTTAAATATCTGAGTGTCAGAGAATGAATAGCCTAAACTATAGAATCAGATTTCACTCCTTCCTGCATAGTAAAACTGCCAAAATCTTTCAACCTGGAGAAGCAAAGAGTCTTATACATAAAATTTTGAACAAGCCACTGGCTCTACCAGGGACATGTCTTGCTTGTCACCTCTCTGTGTTCCTGTTTGGGGTTTTTTTGGCATCTTTTGTTTGGTAAACTGGAATATCTATTTCTGCTACCTGCCTATGCTAAAAGCCACAGCATCAGGTGTGCTACTATAATAATCCGATGCAGTTTATGCTTTTCTTTGTTATCTAAATGGCAAGAACAACCATGACAAATACAGAAACTAAGAAGCTGAAGGAATTGGGCAGAGTTTAAATGCTGAATTAAGATCATCACATAAAGCATTTGTCTGTGCATTCATAGAATCCTTAATCCCTTATTAATTTATGTAGTGTGTATTCTTATATTTTTAATTATTAATGCTAGTTATGTACCTAAAGTGTTCAGAATTTGAACTACATTTCTTCTTTCAGAGATTAGAAACGGACATAAATACCATGTGAGTGATCAAAACAACTTTCAAAACTTTACCTGTTCATAGTATTTGTAATTATTAATGGCATTTGTAAACAGCTTTGCTAGAATAGAAAAAGAACTGTGAAGTAGATGTGTTATTGCCAGATAGTACTGACTGCATGTAGTGACTGCATATATTGACTGCATAATATTTTGCTGCCCCTGTACATCTTACTTTGTGAAGACTCTTTTGTGGCTTTTTTAGTCACAAACAGAAGCAAAATAGTGATTATATATTTTAGCATGTCCTTTTTAGCTTGGGGAGAAGGTAGCTCAGTTAAAAAACCTAAAACACTTTCTGTTAAAGAAATCGGTTTGATCACAATTTTTGAAGAGAAGTTTCTTTGATAAAATGTTTTTTTCCTGAAGGAAAAGAATAACTTCTGTGTTCCCAGAGCTTGTAAACATATTGCTTATACCATATAAGTGTATAACACATCGGTTGGAAAATGAGGCCTAGAGCTCAGAAAACCTGTCTTGCTGTGAGTGTGACGGTCACTAGATAGCAGAAACTACTGTTACCAGAACCTTAAGGTTCAGGCAGGTTCTCTGTCCCTTGCTCCAGACATCTTCTGCTGGAATGAGAAGGGTCCAGAGAGAACAGTGACCTGCGGCAACTGCTTTTATAATATTACAAGAGTTTTGCAAAATCTTCAAAATACAAATGCATTGAAGAAGTCCTGAGGCAGGTGAAGCTGAAAGCGTGAGCCTGTCCCAGGGTTTCACTTATCAAGCAGAGATTTAGCCTGACCATTATTGACTCCAATGGCAAATTTAACCCCAGTTCTAACATAGCTTATATTTTGGAGTACTTTAGTGTTATTTGAATTTGTCTGGCTCTTTGTGAAGTACCTTAACTGAAAGCATTCAAAAATTCTGTTTATCCTTGTTAAGGTATTTGGTAAGCTTTATTTATAAAAGTAATGGTTATTTAAAAAGAACAGGAAAACATTATTGTTTGGAATTACTAGGAGAATTATAAGAAAGAGCGAAAAAAACCCCATGCTGTGGGATGATTATCAGCAGTGATAATTCTATTCGCAAAAGTTTCAGTTCCCTGTGATGTGGCATATTTTGGAAAAACCCCATCAACCACAAAAATCCCCATAAAAAGATCTATTGGTAAAACTCTGCAAATAACTGAAAACAAACAATTCCTAGGCTAATTCAAGGATTTCATCTAGCTTCTCCAGTTATGTACTTCAAACAAGTGTATTTTGAAATGCAGGAGACTTAAGAGTAACAATAACAGCAAAATCTTGCTAGCAAAATGCAGTACAATGTAGAAATGCAAGATTTGCAGGTTTGGGAAGTTCTCTAAATATCCTTCAGAAGAAAGTTTTATGTGCACTTGAGGTATATCTAAACATGCCAGGATAAAGGTTGGAAGGATCACAGTTTGTATTTTAGCACTTTGTCTTAATGCAACACTCGAGGAACTTAAAAAGGTGACGAGTTTTCCCAATTGCTCTCTAATCCTGCTCACCGCTATCTAGTCCCAATGTGATATTGTGACCTGTAAAAAAAACCCAAACCAAACCCCAAAACAATAACAAAGGGAATTGGGCTAGAAAACTTTTACAGGGAAATGTGCATAAACCGATCAATGTACAATTTAGCCCTGCTGGAAAAACCCTGCTTAGACAGTGTAGAAACCAGCCTAGCTGCAACCCACCCAACATATGTTTGAATTTAAAATTTAAAATGCCAAAGTGATAGCGATTTCATATCTTACATGATAAGTGATTTTCTTTTCATTTAATTGATATTTGTCAATGCATCAAACTGGAATTACTTTTCAAAGACAGCTTAATTTTGACAACTTTCCTCTGGGGAGAATACCTTTACCTGCCAGTTATATACCTATCCAAACTCCTTAGTAGCCCACCTAGCAAGCTGCTGGAGGCTCCTGACATATCACCCAGGGTAAGGAATTACTCAGTGTCATGGAGAATTTTGAATCTTTGGGGAGTTTTTTTCTGAACCAGATAACCCCAGATTTAAAAAGAATTGCTTCCTTTGCAAAATGGAATGCTTTTATTTGTCATACTATACCTAGGAGGTTGGGGTTTTTTGATATATACTGCCAGTTTTAAATTGGGCGCATAAACCAAATTTTCCTTCTCAAATTTGTACCGTTTTCAACCTCATACTTGCTACTCTTACAGATTCATTTTAATTTGCATTAGAACTAAATGCTGTGTGCTCCAAGGTGCTTGTGAGAACACTCCTTTAGCATTTGGAACCATTTGAACACAATTTCTGAATAAGAAAAAAAGCACCCATTAGGAAGGTCTAGTATATTGTTTAAATTTTTGCTTAGATATCTTCATTCTGTTTAATGCAACTTAAACTCCTCTTAAGAACTTTATACAAAACTGGAAACATTGCTCACAGGGGAAGATGATCTGAGATCAAAACTGTGAATGTATACATTCCAATTTACAGCAGTTCTTACTGTTTTAGAGTTTGATGTTATTTTTTGTTTGTATTCATGGTAAATTCTTTTACTTGAAGAAGTGGCAATTTTAGAGTTTGCTGTCATTCACATGCAAAATGCAGGCTTTGTCATATCTGAAATGTTTGGTTTCAAAAGCATTTTCTGAACTTGTATAATTTGCTTTTGCCTTCATTTCAGAAAGACCTGAGTTCGTCTCTGCTGGCTTGGAATACTGGGGGTTTCCCATTATGGCTTTTTAATCCCATTTCTCTCTTTTGATTGTTTTTGTTTGCTTGTTTTTGGTTTTTTTAACCTCAGTGACATTATGTGTCCCCCAAGACAAAGATTAGACAACTCAAGATAGCACAGGATCTGTACAACACAAAATAGACGGCTATCTTGATAGCCCCTGTGCATTAGAGATACATCACAGTATTGCTACTTTTATTTTAAAAAAACCCTAGGGTCTTTGGAATGTTTCTGTCTTTTAGGGGTAATCTTTTTTAGTTGAATCCTCTTTTATCTCACAAACATGGTCATTTTCCATATATTACCAGTTATTTGTAATACCTTGGTAAATGCTATAACACAGCAAATAAAAGCACAGCTTGAGGTGAACTCTTGGAGTCTAGATCCTTAGCTGCACAAATACTTAGTACTCCACTTTCTCTCAGTTTAGGCACCTATCTTGGCATTTTAATAAAAGGCAATCTGTATATTCTTTCTTCTGGTTACTGGCTTTGTGTGCTTTTCTCTTGATCTTGATATCGTGATGTACATCATAAAGAATAAAATACACACAAGTTGCAGTGTTACGTTCTGTTGTTTCTTGGCAGGTTTAGCAGCTTTTTTTACATTTTAATTTAAGTAAATCAGATCCCAGACTAACTACCAAGGCCTTTGCCACAATGAAAAGTCATCATTACATAAATATGGAAATGTCACCATTATACTGGTTGAACAGAAATAGTAAGTAGTAACTACAAACCTTACAGTAGTTTACCTACCATATCACTAATTACTTCATCACAAAGATTAGATTAAGGCCAAACAAAGTTTCTCTGCACATACATGAGAAATGAGCTGTTAAATCTTTGACACTAAAACACTGCCTATTCTAGACCTGATCTTTGAAATAATGGATTAATAGTATAAATGCCAAAGAATTTCAGAATCCATAAAAAACACACATAAAGTGAGCCCAGTAATGCAACACAAAGAACTGGTGAGATTTTACTGAAGTTAATTTTAAAAGAAAAAATATTTCAAATGGAGACATTGACTTCAATGTCCTGTCTGATTTATTTCAGGAGAACTACAGGCTAATTCAGAGGAGATTTCCCTTTGCTGCTCTGAAAAAGTCTTAGCTCTGAGATAATTCAGAACTGGGCAAGAGTTAACAAGAGCATCAGTTTGAATAAAAGCTTGGATAGAAAGAACAATCTGTTTCCATTTTTATTACAATTCGAAATACTCCAATCTTGGAGAGATTGTTAAGGAAAGGTTTGAGGCTGATAACACTTTCCTATAGAAAGTAGCCACACAAGAATGTAGTAAAATGAAATCTTAGATCCATCATCCTAAACTCTCTATGAAGTTCATGACATTTAAATTTTTTTACATTTCTCTGAATTGGTTTCAATCATGGATCTCAGTGTTCACACAGATTTCTGGTTGTATGGTAGTTTGTGACATGGCAGTACGAAAATGGTCATAGATCCCTGAGCATGTCAGATCGTGTCAGTCTGGGGTCCCATGGCGCTACCAAAGAAATATGTCTGTTACAATGTCAAGCTAACATTATTTTATTAAAATTTTGCACAAAGAAGGACCAAGGGATCCTAACTGTATCACCAGAGTCTGATATTCATTAACTGGGCATGTGTTACCTAGGAAGAGGTTTCAAAAGCACCTAAATTCCTTATAGGAAGTGCCACGAACTTTCAGTGGGACTTTAGTGTGTGAAGAAATTTGTAACTCATTTTTCTTACTCCCTCTCAAGAACTTTTACATATTCCAAAATATATCTTACAAGGCTGTTGATTCAGTAATGTTCTGTTTCTTTCTGTTTTGTTTGTTTTTTTCCTCTGCTATACTGCAGTTCTGTTGGCTGACTTGAAAAACATGCCAAATCCTTGCTTGTCAGCCAAATGAGCTTTAAAATGCGACCCAACCTGGTCCCCTCAACTTTTGTGCAAGTTTCTGATCTCACAAATTCTGCTTACTGCCCATCCCACAGTTTATCCAGTGTCTCCATCTGTTGCTTGAAGAAATATCTTAATTTCAATGATAAGCAGATTAACAGATTTCTGCATGTTTCTTCTGCTTCCCTGCACCTAAGACTCAGTTTGTAATTCTCACAGGTGCCTGTTCCCATGCTCTGACAGAGGAATGTTGTTCTTCACAGCCTTGACTTATTTTTGTCTTTTTTCGGGGCATATTTTCTGTTGACTTTTTCTCTTCTTCTGTAGAGATACATGAAACAATTGAATGGGCTCACATTGCACAGGTTCCAGATATTTTCAGATACTTTTAAAGAAGAATCTTGATATGCTTCTTTTATTTTATGGTCTCAGTGCAACCATAAACACATAATCTTTTTAAATGTTTTCTGGCAAGAGCAATAGTAATATTGCTGTTTCCTGAGGTGGCCTTGTGATTCCAAAATGTTCAAATACACAACAAATAAAGTAGTCAATATTTGAAAAAAACCATAACTCAAGTTACATGTAATGAATATCCTCCCCCTTTAGAATACTACATCTATTGTGTTAACTATATTGTCTTCCAAAGCTTTACAGATAAATAAAACCAATAACAATAAATACAAACAATAAACAATCCACTAATGCTCTTGAACAAGCTAAAGCAAGAGTTCCCAAAATGCTGTTTATGGGGTCTTTTAATGTGTACTCATGGGGCCGTGATAAGTCTGTGCAACAAAATTCATTGGCAGTGCAGTGTCCTCTCAGTAAGACAGCTGTAAAGTTCTACACATTAACTTGAACAGCTCACTTGTTTCACACTGTGCAAGGTAACTCGATAATCTCACCTTCTGTAATACATGTACTATATGTATAAAATATGTATATAACACCATTCAACACCGAGTTGAAATGTACTTTGTAAATTTTCTAAAGGAATGTGAAAGTCAAGACAAGTTATCCTTTTGACTAATTATCCAGTTTTCTTCATTAGTTTGTCCTGGAATTTTTAATTTTCCCAGAATCTCACTATGTCAGTAACATATACCATATACTACACATTTTAGAGTGATGGTATTCTGCAAACTGCAGAAGAATCAGCTGCAATGCAGCCTTCTGAAATTTTTGAGTGTTAGTCACCCCTCATGTGGAGATTTGTTTATCAGCTTTGTTTTTGATAAAGGACAAGTTATGTCCCCTCATATTACAACTTTTCCCCAGGAAGATTTTGGCAGATCCCAAGCTGAAAGGGACTGCTCAAAATCGTGTATGGGATCTATTCTACAAAAACCAGAGTGCATGCTTTCTCCAGTCTTGACCCAGTAGCCACTGATGCCTGCTGAAGATGATCTTGTGATTTAAAATAGGTGTATCTGCTAATGGCAAAGAAGTGTATCCTTTCTAGGACCATATACATTTTTACTTTTTATTTCTATATTAATCAACAATGAGTCATGCATATTTATTAAAACCTGCAAGCAGCATGCAAGTATGCTGAAGAGATAAAGGGCAGTAATTTTGATAGTATCTACATGTTTTCCTACATGATTTCAATATACCAGTTCTTTTCAGTAAGGTCTTTAAGCATATCCTTAAATTACTATTCTTGTTATAACTGTACCATTATTTTCCAAAGTTCCAATAATTTTGGAGTAGAAATGGTCATGTAGCTAATGTCCGCAACAAGCAGTACACAACAAATGCCATATTGTAATGGGAAATAGTTACACTATTAGGAATACCGAGGGGAGAGAAAAAAGTACTCAATATAAAATGCTATATTCACCATTAGGCCTTCAAATTTGTGAAGCTAATAGAAAAACCTTTCTTTTAACCTAATAATTAAAGTCCCTAAGCCAGCATTTATCTGACTCTTAATAATGAAGAGCTGGTTGTGATTATTTATTGACTGATAGTAATACATCATTGCTAAAGTAATCAGCAGTTCTCCAACCCCTTTTCCAAGCAGGCAGAAAACAAACATAAATGCTAAAAACTTTGCAAAGTTCAAGTTTCCATGTACTTATCTATCAGCTCTAGAGAGTGTGACATTGAAATACAGAAAGTGCAAATCTTACAGACACACAAAGGAAATTGGAATGTATAAAGCTCAGCGCATCACTCCTTTCTTAGACAAGTAAATTCCCATTTTCCTCCCCTTGACTTCATAGCCTGTTTTGCCTGGGTATTGTTATTTCAGCGCTCAGCTCTCCTACCTGGGTAGACTTCCCATGTCTGAAGAAGGTGACTAAAAGGAGATAATAATAACTGCATTATTCCTCACAAAGAAGTGACCACAAGTTTGCAACTGTTCTCCTCCTCTAGCTTTAGAGTCTCAGTTTCATAGGGTAAAATGAAGCACAAACTTCCAAAGTATGGGAGGAATGAGAGTAGGAATTTATACTTCACTCTAATATGTTCCTTTCTAGTTTTTGCTCTTGTACAACTGAATTAGAGAAGAAGGAACTATTGCAGGGCAATTTTCAGATAGCTTAAATTCCACCTAAGTTCCACTGCCTACAGTACCCAGCAGAGTGTGAGCCATCCAAGTATAAGGGTAAGAAGCTTACTTTGGCAGGTCTCCTACCTGACCACAGATGTAGGCTTGACTGCTGCTCTGTTTTGGTCATTTAAATTGAATGAACT